>OZJO01015299.1:0-22846 GCA_900406225.1 Acrobeloides nanus | reverse complement strand
TGCGAGGTTGGATGCACAAGGTCTTACGTCAAAATTTTCAATACTACATATTTTTTCGATTTGGCGACCTTTTTTTTTTTGGTCAACATAACGTAAAATTCGGGGAGTTGAACAAAAAAATCCCGGGGGTTATTTTAGAAAAAAACACGGCATTTTAGAAGAAATACGTAAATACGATTAGAAAAATATATCGGGTCTAAAATTCGTCAAAAAATCACAAAATTCTAGTTTTTTCGAGACGCCCTCTGCATTATTATACGCCAATAAGTTCGCAATAATTGTTGACTCTTCAAAGCTATGAATGGAAAGAGCAGAAATATTGGGAACATCGGTTGCATTGGTATCTGGATCAAAAGCAGCCTTAGTGCAAGTATTGGCTGTGAAAACAAACGGTGGATTTATATTTACAAATTGGGCATTTAATAAATAGTAGCATTTTTGTGTAAGCTGATAATATCCATAGAACATATGATCATTGTTAATAAATCCGCATGACGTAGGCGTGGATGGGACTTTGCAAATTGCTGGATAATTAATACCACCATTATCAATTTGGGGATACCATTGGCTTGTTTGGAGTTGGACTAATATGCCGACTGCAATTTGAGATATGTTTTGTGGATCAAGACAGTTAATATTTGCGCATGGTTGTCCTAAACTTTGCATGAGTAATTGTCAGTTGGTGGCATAAAATCTCTGTCAGTTGGTGACGTAAATCTTTGTCACCAACTGACAATAGAAATTGTCAGTTGGTGACATAAAATCTCTACCAAAGCTTAAGCTTAGTCTTAGACTTAGGCCTAGACTTGGGCCTAGACTTAGACTTAGGCCTAAGTCTAGACCTAAGCCTAAACCTAGGCTTAGGCTTAAGTATGGCAACCCCGTGGAACCCTTATATTTTGTCACAATTTTTGGAAACATTTTTTAATAAAGTCATAAGGGGGCAGGACCGTAGATAGCACTTAAGAATAGGGGTCACCAACATACATTGACAAGGGGAGGGTACTGTAACCCCCCCCCCTAATTAGTCGTATCGGGGGAAAAATTAATAGACCAATTCGTATTTGGGAAGCCGCCCAGACTGAATTCGTTGCGAAAATTCGTATACAAATTCATAAATCGAGAACGAATTCGTATTTCGACTTTTTCGTCTGTCGACGTTTTTTTTGGTCGACAGTAACCTTTGGGACCAATTCGTATTTTGGGGCCCAGTACCCCCCTGCTTGACCATGTATAGTCACCCAGGCCAAAAACCTCATTTTTCTAATGAAATTTTCTAGAATAGGGAAGATGGCACGTGTTCCGGTGTTCCCCTAGCTACAGCTATGGGCAAGTGCCTCACTATTCTGAAAAATTTCATTAGGAAAATTAAAAAATTATCAATTTTTAGGCAAAATTTGAAAAAATTTCATTAGAAAAATGAGGTTTTTGGTCTTTTGCATCCCTTCTATTCTCGAAAAAATCCAAATCCTAGATACGGCCCTGTCTCTTCTACCCATATAGACCGATCTCTTACAAAACATGGCCTATTTCATCAAAACAGCCTATTATCCCCCCTTTCTAAGTAGGCCGATTTCCTTAAAAAACAATACCCGGAGCCCAATTGCTATATGTAAAATTTGTCCCATCAAGCCAAAAAAAGCTATTATTTGATGCGCCAACAGTAAATGCACCTATCCAAAAGTCTGAAGTAAAATTTTGTTGTTGCGCAATTTTATAGATAATTGAAAGTTCAAATGCATTTGAAACAGATGTGATATGACCACCAGCACGATTACAGTTTATTTCTTGATTGCCAAAATCATCGGGATATGTTAAGATTGCATAGCAATCATCGGGAGTTGCACCTTGAAAAGTATTATCGGGACATGCTAATATAAAACATAGAGGGTAGTTGGCGAAAATAAAAATTAAACTTATTAATAAAGTAAACATCTTTTACTGATCAATGAATATACAAGTCTTTATTGTAATCAAACAAATATTGATTTAGCATTAGAAAATTTGATAAGAAATTTTGGAGCACTACGCCTGGGGCCTATGGCTGAACAGCTGTAATTTGTAGTTGTAAATGTAGTTGTAGTTATGATGTAGTTGTAAGTTGTAGTTGTAAATGTAGTTGTAAGTTGTAGTTGTAATTACTATTGCAATTAGTTGTAAATGGACTGAAAAGGAAATTAACCCTAGAAAATGGGATTTTTTCAAAAAATGCAATTTTCTCGGATTTCCTGAGCTTTTTAGCACTCCAAATAAACTTCATTAAACCCCTAGGTGCAATTTTTGACGAGGAATCGAATGCGCCCACTATCGTCCCATGAAAAGTGCAAAAAATTTTTTTTACCCCCAGAAAAAATTTTCAGAATTTTTCGATGCGCGCAATCGATTTCTCGTATAAAATTACCCCTAAAGGGTTATTTGTTAAAAAAATTTTCTACCCGGCCGTAAATTGGACCACCCCCCCTTTAATAAAACATGATGAAACAAGATTTATAAAAAAGCATGAAAAGTTACAATTTGGTTTAAAAATAAATTCTCATTGTTTTTTATCATTATCGATTATCAGCCAAGAAAACTATGGACGAAGTTGTTGATGTTGATTCTTTAGGGTGGTATCAAATCTGTGCTATAGGGCTCCCAAAAAAATTCCTTTTTGCGATTTTTCATGATTCGGGACTCGGAAAAATATTTTCTAAGAATGACTCCCTTAGGTGTAATTTTATACGAGGATAAGCGCATTCCCAAACTTTGAAAATGCTTCACTGATATACTTCATTTCCGAGAAGCGTTTAAACAAAAGGGATACGCATGGCGCAGTCTGTAGCTCATCGGACGTGAGAACCCCGTACGATGGGTTCATGTGTTTTCATAATAATCTAAAAAACACCTTTATCTTACTTATTTTTTCGCAAAACTTCACATTTCATCGTTTTTGACTATGCCCAACAATTTCCAAACGTTTTTGGAATGATTTGAAAAAAGTTCAAAAAATTGGCTTTTTACAGTACCAGACCAGGACGAGGGGTCAAAAAAGATGATTTTTGAAATTTTTTCAAATCATTCCAAAAGCGATTGGAAATTATTGGCCGTTGTCAAAAACAATAACATATGAAGTTTTTGCAAAAAAATAATTTCGATAAAGGTGCTCTGTTTAAATTATTATGAAAACATGCGAACCCCTACGCACGGGTTCGCATGCCTGATGAGCTATCTACTGCGCCATGCGTGTCCCGCTATTTTTAACTTTGCTCGGGAAACAAAGTATAATACGAGTAGTTCGAAATATTTGACTAGCACAGATATGATACCACCCTTACGTGAAATTTTATCGAACAATTTTTTCACATAAGCCTTGAATTCTTTGCGTAGAGTTCTAAATTTATTTATTGAACGTCACAATATCCTATCTCTATACTCACGGTACCCCAAAATTGGTAAAAAATGATTTCAACCCAAACGGTTAAAATCATTTTTTCGTTGTAATGTGTATCTTGAAGTTTTGTGAAGTTTTCATAAGGATGCTACTCTCTTACATACATAAAAATTAGCCTTTAGAACATCCTTATAAGAAAAGCGAATATCTCTACGAGAATAAAGTGAATTTTGATAATTCTTTTTCAAAATACTACAAAAATCGTAGGTCCTATTTTTTGGCACCAATATTCTGGATTCGAATTCAGAATCTGAATTCCGTATTCTGATTCTCAATCCGGATTTTGAATCCGTATTCGGATTTTGGATTCTGATCCGGATTCTGAATCCAAATTCCGGATTCTGAATTTGGATTCTGAATTCGGATTCAGAATCCGGATTTTGGATTCAGATTCTGAATTCGGATTTTGGATTCTGATCCGAATTCAGAATCCAAATTCAGAATCCGGAATTTGGATTCAGAATCCGGATCAGAATCCAAAATCCGAATTCAGAATCTGAATCCAAAATCCGGATTCAGAATCCAACTCCAGAATCCGATTCAGAATCAGATTCCGGATTCAAAATCCAGAATCCAAATCTAGAATATTGGTGCCAAAAAAAATTTGCTAAAAATCGTAATATACAAAACTAAAACAAACACTTTTTGAACGGATCGAATGTACTATGAAAAAATCGTGCTTGAAAAAATGCTGTTTTTTACGATTTTCAAAAACTATAAACTCTTGCCAATTTCATCCATTTTTCATGATCTTGGTTTTAAAAGTATCGCAAAACAACGAAAAAATTTACGCTCGCATTTTTTATTTAACCCTCAAAAAAGTGATGATTTTTATCGAAAAATCGGGTTTTTCACTAAAATTTGCACTCTTTTAATGATAAAAAATTAATTTAAGAAAGTAAAATAAAAATCGCGAATGTAACTTTTTCCCTCTTTCTTTTGCGCATCTTTTAAGACCTAGATGATGAAAAATAGATGAAATCGACAAGAGTCGGGTTTGGGTTCTTGCGTGAGGGGCTCGGGATTGGAGAAGTTGGCCCTGAGGGGTTCGGGATAGGCCTTTAGTTTAGAGTTTTGGTCGAGGTCTCGGTGAGTTGACCTTGTGGGCTAGGAGCTTGGCTTGGAATTTCGGGAGGGGGTTTGGTTTCGTTTTCTTGATTTGTCCTGGAGCTCGGTTCTTCTTTAGAAGAGGGAGATGGAGCCTGTCTGTTAAATGAAAAAAAGGTTATTATAGTTATCACTAGCTGTTATCGTTTCCTTGAATAGGTACTACTAGAATAGTACACAATTTGTAACATTACAAATGAATCCTTACACGTTCAAGCTTAAATATAAAATCGGGTGGTGTACATATTCCCATTGAAAAATCATAGAATTTGTCACTAGTATCCATTGAGGAAAATTAGGATCAGCAGGAAGATTACCATTTCCATTAACTGCAACGAAGCTAATAAAGATATTTTCCAAAATTAGAAGAACACATGGAATCAAAGTTTGTAGAAATAATAAGGCATCTTTTTTGCTTGATACATTATTTGTGAGTACCTAAAAAGGTAAGAAATTGATTCAGAGGATTTGGGGATAAGTTAGTCCTGAGGACAAGTTAGTCTCATTATGAAAGTTAGTTCCATAGCTTAGGCTTAGACTCAGGGCTCCCATCGGCAAATCGTCGTTTTAAGCACAAAAAATTTCAAAAGTATGCATTTGTAATCATTTTCAAATCCCAAAAATAAGCATCTATAATCTTTTCGGTATATTTTAAGTACAAAAATAATCAAGCATATTTATTAAATTATTTTATGGTTTATACCATCTTTACATACATTTTTTAGATTAAAAATCTATTGTCCAACTAGAAAAACGCGCACGCGCGTCCCAATATGTGAACGCGCTTTGAGCACAGATTTTTTGACCCTGCCGAGTCACTCAAAACGGTTTTTTTCGGGACCCTTAAAGTATTTTTACCTAATTTAAAAAACATTCGTTAGAGGAATATTTGGGGCACAATCGATTAGATTTTGGTGTAAATCTGCCGTATTTTGAATTTTCTACGCCACATTGAATTTGGGGGTATCTTCTCGATTTGGCGGTGAGACACTTAAGGACGGACTTTTGCGGACGAGAATTTTTTTAATTTTTTCAAAAAATTCAAATTTTTTAAACGTTTCGTCCGCAAATGTCCGTCCGCAAGTGTCTCACCGCCCTCGATTTTATACTCCTGACTTCCTGGAAATTGGACTGTTTTCGCTGTGCAACTCTGTTTTTCGTTATTTTTTTTATACTCAGAGCAAAAATAATCTGATTATAATCAGATCAAAATGTAATTATGGAACTTAAAACTTAAGCAAAAAATGATACAAAGTAAGCGCCTGCTTATTTTCTGATCAAAAAGTAATAACAGAGCTTCAAAAGTAAGCAAAAATGCTTAAAATAAGCACAAAATGGGAGCCCTGCTTAGACCTAGACTTAGGCTAGGATTAATCTATGGCTCAGGCTTGGCTTAGGCTCGGTCTTATCTTATGCTACAACCAAAAAATGTGACAAAAATAAAAAATGCTACATGAAAAAATACTGTCCAAAAATAATTATGTAAAAAATCTTCAAAATACGGTGAAATATTTTTTAAGATATACCCCCTTTTCCGGTAACTTTCATTCCATTATCTTACCTCAATAGCGACTTTAATAGTAATCCAAAGATAGAGTAATAATGACGAGCCCAATAAAATTTCCATCTCAACAAAAATAACTGAATTCTAAATGAAACTGAGGTAATTACATTAGGTTTATATATGTATTAGGTTTATAATTAAGTCTTAGTCACTAAGGCTGTGCACTAAACGTCTCGAACAGGTGGTCGAGACGCTAAACGTCTCGACTTACCACTAATTCAAGACGCTAAACTTCTCGAATTAGAGACGGCGTCTCTATACCTTCTTTGAAATGGTTTGTATATTGACACAAAAACTCGATTTTTTAAATGTGTCCAAATGGGTCTATTCC
The DNA here is from genome assembly GCA_900406225.1 of Acrobeloides nanus. Classification (NCBI taxonomy): domain Eukaryota; kingdom Metazoa; phylum Nematoda; class Chromadorea; order Rhabditida; family Cephalobidae; genus Acrobeloides; species Acrobeloides nanus. Next base: position 16,414 of record OZJO01015299.1, on the reverse strand, counting down.
AAGAATCTATTGTACGCATTTTCAGAAACTTGAAAAAAATGTGTCTCAAACCCTAATCTGTGTCTGAAACGAAATCACAAAAAGTTCGTTTTTGGTCAGAAAATCGATTTTCTAGGGGGTTTTGTGCTTGGGGAAGTTCTAGTTTTCCCGATTTTCGATAGTCGTGGCTAGTAATTATGCATAAAATGCAAAAAGAATTATATAAATACCCTGTAGAAAGAAGCATAAACCTCGTAAGTTACACCAGAACCTGGTCCACACATTGGAGGAGAATATGGCATGAATATTAAAAACGTTCTAAATCCCGGTATTAGAAATACCATGACATGTATGAAAAAGATTAATGTTACTATTATTGAAGAGACCTAAAAGTAAGTCGTAAATTTGGCCAACCCCCTACTCAGAGGGCCGATCCCAACCCCACCAGGGATAATCCCCTGTCCCCGAACACCCCCTTCTATCCTCTCCAGAGACGTCCTAAGGTCGACCGACCCATGACTTCTAGACTTGATTCTCGAATACCCCCAAGGCTGATCTAACAAGGGAAGGTTTTGAATTGATAGTCCAAAGTCTATATAAAAACCTAGCTAGAATTAAAGATCATAGTCGATTTCATTTTTAAAATTCAAAAATTATCGGCAACGGGTCACTTATATGTACTCAAAAATGCGATTCAAGATCAAAAAATAGCGTTTTTTAGCGTTTCCATTGAAATCAGGGGAATCCAAAAACACCTTTATCTGACTTCTTTCGTCGAAATTTCGATATTTTCCACCGTTTTTGGCTATGGCGAACATTTTCTAAGTGTTTTTAGACAAAGTTGAAAATTTTTGAAAAAATNACATTTTCTAAGTGTTTTTAGACAAAGTTGAAAATTTTTTGAAAAATTGATTTTTTGGACCCCGATGGGTGGACCCCAAAAAAAATCAATTTTTCAAAAAATTTTTAACTTTGTCTAAAAACACTTAGAAAATGTTCGCCATAGCCAAAAACGGTGGAAAATGTCAAAATTTCGACAAAAGAAGTCAGATAAAGGTGTTTTTGGATCCCCCTAATTTCAATGGAAACGGTAAAAAACGCTATTTTTTGATCTTGAATCGCATTTTTGAGTACATATAAGTGACCCGTTGCCGATAATTTTTGAATTTTAAAAATGAAATCGACTATGATCTTTAATTCTAGCTAAGTTTTTATATAGACTTTGGACTATCAATTCAAAACCTTCCCTTGTAAGCCTACATGGCCGATTTCTCCCTCTTCGCGAAAAATTTTGATTGTATGGCCCCATAAATTACGTCTCCAAATAAGAGGGGAAGAGGAGTTTGGAACAAAGTTATTCCCTCATAATTTTTCTTAAGAGCTTTAATTAAAATAGAGCAGAGAGGAAGGGGGCAAAAATCGCGATTTTTGGGAACGTAATTTATGGATGGCCCTAAATGGAGTTGGATAACTGTATGGCCCTATAAGCCAGAAATAGAAAAGGCCTATAGCCCTAAAGTGTACTATAGTTTTTTGATATGAGCCATCAACTTCCTAACTAACCTCGAGTCTCCACTTGTCTCTTGAAAAAAATAAATGTTATAAGGCTATAGAAATTTCAAAAATAGCCCTTTATGGCCCTATTTTCAAAAAATACGGACCTATTATCTTTTTACAGATCGATTGGATAGTACTAACCCATACCATTTCGGAATCAGCGCATATAGGGATCTACCAAAAAGCCGCTAGCTACGAAATTCTGAATAGTCCTGATGGATCGGTGACACATAGACACGGATGCTTTCTCGTTTAATATTCTAGGGATATACCTTAAAAAACTTAGTTCTATCTAAATATGGGAATAAAGACAAGCCACTGAGTAAGTCCCATCGATTTATTGCTAATAATAATGATACCCACTCTATGAAAACAGTAGATGCATTAGTTAAGGCATAGATTATCTAAATTTTATTTAAAACCACTTTTTGATAGAATTGAGCTTTTTCAACTAAAAAATGGACAATAATTTTTTTGAATTTTGCCCCATCAATTATTTTTCTCCTTAAAAAACTATGAACTTTCTGTTTTGACATTTTGCCTATACCCTTCATACACATAGAGTTAAGGGCACCTCTAGTTTCGAAAAGACCCCTTATTAAGAGACACTTTATTGATTGTTCAAAGGTTGCCTAAAAGGGGTGTCGATTGCGGCCCTATCTCCGAAATTTTTTGCAGGAAAGACCTCTCTAGAGATAATTTTATGCAAGAAATCGATTGCAAAAAACCGTATTGAAAAATCTTTTATTATTATTGAGATATTTAAAATTTAATCAGGGGTACTTTTCGAAACTTGAGGTGCTCTTTTAGCTCTATGTATATGAAGGGTATAGACAAAATGTCAAAACAAAAATTTCTTACTTTTTTAAAGGACCAGTAAGTTACAATCATATGAAAAAATGATATATTCGGAAAGATCATGAAAAATAGAGCATTTTTTGTTTTTACTGCATGTTCTGAATCGTTGTAGTTTTCGGGATAATTGCGTTTGAAATTGAATTTGTTACAAGCTCTTCGTTGTAATACACAAACTTTTTTGAATTTTTTGCGGAAAAATCGATTTTTGCATCGATTTTTTCAATTTTTATAAAATGAACAGTATAACAATTTTTTATAGCTAACTGAGACGGACAAAATGACACCAAAATTATCCAATTTGAACATTGTTTTGAGTTATTGAAACGAAAATTCTGATTCATGTTTTCGTTTCAATAACCCAAAACAATGTTCAAATGGGATAATTTTGGTGTCATATTATTCGTCTCATATAGCTATAAAAAATTGCTACATTTTCATTTTATAAAAGTTTTAATAGTAGGTGCAAAAATCGATTTTTCCGGAAAAAATTTTAAAAAGTTTGTGTATTACAACGAAGAGCTTGTAACAAATTCAAAATTTCAAAGACAATTACCTCGAAAACTACAACGATTCAGAACATGCATTAAAAACAAAAAATGCTCCATTTTTCATGATCTTTACGAATATATCATTTTTTCGAATGATTGTAACTTACTGGACTGATCCTTTAAGGGGAAAAATAATTGATAGGGCATTTGAACGCAAAAAATATTGTCTATTCCAAAGCTCAATTCTATCAAAAAAGTGGTTTTAATACAGGGTGTCCCAAAAAAAGTAGAATTTTGAAATTTTTTGGGGTCAATTTTTCGAAAAAAATTTTTTTACTAAAAATGTCATTTCTAGGGGTAAAAATAGCAGAAAAACACGAATCCGACGTCCAAAAATTTTTATTGATCCATAAAAACCCCTTAAAATGGCCAAAAACGTGTTTTATAAGACTTTAAAAAATTTCAAAATTCTACTTTTTTTGGGACACCCTGTAAGAAACACGCAGAACGACTTTTTTTGCTAAAAAGATCTCAGATGCAGAAGACCAAAAATCTAGTACGCGCATTTTTCATTACCGTATACCAATATCCTTCAAAATAATATACTATTCCAAAATTTTGCAAGCGATAGAAAATAAAGTACAGTGTGTCCCAATCAAGTAGTACGATTTTAAAATTCGCTATATCAGCGAGGAAAAATGATTTTGAAATGGAATCTTTTTTAAGTTGCTAGAGGTGCATTCACGTTTTATAGAAAAATATTTGCCTGATTTTCAGGCAAGTCTGAGTACTGAAACGAAAGCTTATTTAAAAAATCGAATTTTTGGCCATTTTTGAGAACTTTGGACCAATTTTTAGCAAAAACTAAGAATATGTTTTTCGTGATTTTTGGTACACTACCGTTTTTTGAGACGGGAAATCGAATGGCGTTTGAATTTTTTTAAAATTCCCACAGGAAAAATAGTCAATTTTTTGTTTCAATACTCAGGCTTACCTAAAAATCAGGCAAAAAAATTGAAAAAAATCGAAAAAATTGAAAAAATGCGAAAAAAATCGAAAAAAATTGAACCGAAAAACGCAACAAAATTTTATTGAACATTTAGGCATTGACGATCCCTCTGTCTCCATGTTCTTTTTCTATAAAACGTGAATGCACCTCTAGCAACTTAAAAAAGATCCCATGTCAAAATCATTTTCTTCGCTGATATAGCGAATTTTAAAATCGCACTACTCGAATGGGACACCCTGTATATTATATTGGCAATTCCGTAAAGTATCATCAGTTGATAAACATCAATTTTATTGAACTCAGGCGACGTATAATATATCTACAAATAGATTTTTATTTTCAAAAATTATCACTTACATGCATCACCATTACATAGATAATTAACAATGGTATTGGTAACAAAAGCAAGTAAAGTAGTAGCACTGTGTAACCAGTATTATTAACGCAAACTGCTGGCGTGGGTGTTCCATTGTAAATCGAGATTTTTTGTTCACATTGCATCTGTTTTTTCAATGCCTAAATGTTCAATTTATCCCAGAACACTGAAAAAATATATCTATTGCATTAAAATTTTCCGACACAAATTAAGCGAAGTGCAAAAAATAATATGACGCCAAAGAGACTTGAAACCGGCTCATTATGTGCAAAAGACGAGCGCGATACCACTACACACAGAGGGTTATGATTAAACAGCCGATCCTTATAGACAAAATATGAGCTCTATAGGAAACGGCCTAGTCCCGTATAAAACGGCTAATCTCTATAAAAGTTGTGCATTACTACGTGGTCAGAATTAGGAGCGACTACTCCAAGGGTTCCATGGTTCGGTGGTATTGGGCTTGTCTCAGGCCCTCAAGGTTGGTTCAAACCCCGCTTAAGGCCAAAAGATTTTGCCTAGTAGTAAAGTCTTTTTGGATGCTCTCTAGAATGCTCGCCATTACATAAATAAAAAAAGGACAATCTACATGAAATCAGCCTAGAGCACAAGAAAACGTCGATCTCGATAAAGGCATATTTGTTAGATATAAAAGTTTCGTTCTTACCGCACAGCCTTCACAACTAAAAGATGAAACATTTAAATATCCTGATTGAGGTCCTAGATTCGTTAGATATGGTATAGGCGGGTTGTAAGTCTTGTTCAAGTCATCTATAAATGTTCCCATCGTATCTAATGGAAATGAATGAACAATCCCGTAAATATAGCATTTTTGGTCTAAATTTTGAACTATATAAAATTAAAAAATCGTGTTAGGATTCATGAGATTAAGGATCATGTTCAATGTATCCCTCACATTTACATGTGAGGGATCCGTCACATTTACAAACACCACTCAGACCCTCCTTCATAGGGTCACAAGCAGAACGCAGAGGGGGTCTTATGGTCTCAGGGTTAGCCATAGGGTCTATTGGATTGATCTGGGCTCAGTCTTATAATCTCGAGAGGGAGGGAGAAGAGTTTGAATCTATTATAAGATAGTTCATGCGATTTCCTATCCTTTTCAAATTTCGTATAGTTGAGCTAATTTTGGGTTAGCACTGGAGCTCGGCCTTTCTTGCAGAGGGAATTGGCCTTGTCGTTTTGGGTATAACATTAGAGTCTCGTTTTGTGTCCCCTGGTCTCGAGGTCTCTTATGCTCGGGGTCTGCCCTAGGATCACGGGTGGGGGTTGTCTCTGAGTGCTAATTGAGGGTTGTCACTAAGGCTCGGTTTTTGGAGATGATGAGGTTCGGGACCTTCTGTTGCGGAGCTCAACCGTTTTTGTGGGGCTTGAACGGCTGTTGCAGCGCTTGTTAGTCTTTTGCTGGATCGGCTGTCTTCTGTGGCCCTCATCCATTCGTTGCGAGCTCGACCTTTATCTATGGAACTCACCCTTTTCTTAGAATCTCCTCCTTTTTGTGGGGACTCGCCGTGTTTTGCTCTGCTGCGGGGTTTCTTACGGCCGTCTCGGGGGGGGGGGGGGAGTGTTGTGGGACTCGGCGGCCTAAAGAAAATTCGAGCGAAATTGTCCCCAGGTAATAATAATTAATGATGCAGTCCTCATAAAAAATAGCTGCTTCTTCTTTCTTACCCATACAATAAGGTATCAAATTGACTTTAAAGTTATTATTGTCCAGCGCTCGATAGCAATTATTTTCAATAGTGCATATACAAGCATCACAAAAGGTTCCAGGTTTTGAAAAAACCAAGTATGCCTCATCGAAAGCCCACATATGTGCATAAGGTAACGCAGTTGCATTCACAGATTCCCAATAAAATATTGTACCATTCATACATTCTTGTTCATCTACAAGATGTCCCACGGTTGACCCAACTCTCGTTTTTAAGGGTTTATCAGCCGATAAATCCTATATAACAAAAAATGAATGTCGGGTCAACCGTGGGATGTCCTGTAGAAGCTTATTATTTAATGTATTTTTAAAAAAAGTCCCCTTATGCTCCTTTTCAATCAAAAAAAAATCATAAAGGGAACCCTGATATTTCTCCAGCATTGGGCCGATTTGGGGTAGGAGCAACTTTTTTTCTTCCTACGGCTATTTTGGAACTTTACACAATATTAAAGAGGGCGTGTGAATCCTGTCCGTAACGAGTCAAAAAAATTTATTGATTTTTTCGAACGAGTGTCGACACATGCTCAGCTTCATGGCACGCGTCATGATACGCATCATGACGCTGCGTCATGACACTGCGTCATGACGCGTGCCATGACGCGCGTCATGACTTTGAACATGTGTGGACACTAAAGGGTAAGTTTCGTTCGAAAAAATTAAGAAATTTTTTTGACCCGATATGGACAAGATTCACACGCCCCCTTTAAAATCCTACACTTAGGCATTTTTAGTGAAATAGGTTTTGCTGCTAGCGTCTCTTTTGTAATAAATAATTTAGCCATATTACTAATATCCGTCTCGGACTTCACGAAGCATAAATAAAGTAAATAAAGAAAAATTTGAGTTAAAAAATACATATTTTTTATTCACAGTGTTAAACAATAAAGTTTTAAAGTAATTTGATGGAGAGATCGAATACCGTTTTATTTTAAGCCTACAAGTAACACTATCAATATGCACACCACACGTGTACATTCTCCCCCCCCCCGAATTTCGGGGGGTGGGGTGTCTGTACACATGTGTGCAACATTCAAAAATTGCCCATACCTAGCTAAAAAGATTTCTCATATCCGGTAAGTTAGGTCCTGAACGTAACTTACCGGTAAGTAATGTCCGGAACCTAACTAACTTTTTTGAAAACTTTCAAAGTATAATAACTTTTTTGCCTTAAAAGGGGTGCAGATCTGGGGTCAATCTCGGTCAAAAAATTTTCTCTTTCGAAAAGTAACTTTTTAGGGGTAATTTTATGCGGGAAACACATTGGAAGTGTTATTTTTGCGTAAAAACGCTTTCATTTTTTAGAAAATCGAATTTTTAGACAAAGAAAGTACATATTTCGAACAAACTAATATGCAAAAATTCGATTTTCTAAAAAATGAAAGCGTTTTTACGCAGAAATAACATTGCTAACGTGTTTCCCGCATAAAATTACTCCTAATAGGGTCATTTTTGAGAAAATTTTGAAAAATAAATTTTTCGATTTTAGACCACGTTCAATGGAGTATAAGAGCTGAAGTAGCTTCAAAAGATTTATTAACAAACTCGAGTATGAGGACTCTTTTTAGCTAGGTTCGGACAATTTTTTAGTATCACAAATCGCTAATGTTATTTGTAAGTTGAGTAATTTTATTTACAGGGTGTTTCACAATAACCTGACACCGTGTATATTGTTTGCCAAAGATCAGTTTTTAATGCGAATTTTTTTCAAGATAGGATAAAATTCTTTGCTGAATAAGAATATAGAGTTACTTTTTGTTGGAGATCAAGTTTTCGTTTTGATACTCAAACTTTTAATAAAAAATTAAACATTATCATAATATGTTTTAGTGTCGCTGAAAACTTGATCAACAACAAAAACTAACACTATATTTTTATTCCGCATAGAATTTTATCCTATCTTGAAAAAAATCCGATTACTAACTGATTTTTTGACGAAAAATATACAGGATGATGGGTTATTGTGAAACACTCTGTAGTTTCTTGACGTCAAGACGATAATTTGGACAATAATTGAATATAAATGGTTGCACAGTTGTTTCATGTCGGCGTGGAGACCCGAACTCGTAAAAAGTGATCGAAGTATTAAAAAAAAGAATGAAACATCAAGTCTGTAAATGGATCTGTCAAACATCAAGTCTGTCAATTATAGCCGTAACCGTAACCAAATTTGGCCAAATTCAATTATAGTTGTAATGTTCAAGTTCAAAACTAAAAAAGTTAAACAACTAGGAGTACAGGTTAACAAAATTCCCCGAACACCACATAATTAGAGGTACACCGATCATAGAGCAACTGATTTTAGGACTTTTTCAATTAAAAATGACATTTTTAAATATTCTTTTAACACTTATAAACCAGAGTCACCTATATTCTGAAAATTTATAACAAAATAATTAATTTTTATCGTAAAAATTTTTAAAAAATGTTTTAAAGGGGGGGGGTCCAACATATGGCCGGGTAGAAAATTTTTTTAACAAGTGACCCTTTAGGGGTAATTTTATGCGAGGAATCGATTGCGCGCATCGAAAACTTTTGAAAATTTTTCCGAAGGTCAAAAAATGAAAAAAATTGCGTCAAAATTAGGGGTTATAAGATTAACAAAATCATTTTTAGGGGTAATTTCATGCGAGGAATCAATTGCGCGCATCGAAAAATTCTGAAAAAAATTTTCCGGGGTATTGGGGTTAAAACTTATAACCCCGGGGAGGGTGACTATTTCTAGTCACCCTTCATGAAAAAAACCCTTTGACTTTTTATTAATGTCTGATTTTAATTTGAATGTTTTTTAATCGCAAAGATGTCGATTTATTCGTGTTAGTTATGCATTGATAACTTCATCAAGACCACACAGTTTTATCATTGAAACAAGAGAAAAACATCCTTGAAACATGAGACGAAAAAATAATATCTTTTTTAAGAATATACTTTTTCTAATGCCTACAATATATTGTAAGAATATACTTTTTCATCAAAATCGGGAAATTTTTTTGAAAAATTAGATTTTTTGCTCAAAAATCAGTCTGTTTAACAAATGCCTTATTCTTGTTTGAAGCATCAATTTCTTCTTTTTTATGCATAATTCATGTTTATTTAGTAAAAATAATTCATGTTTGTATTAAAAATAATTCATGTCACGCTGGTCAAAAGTAATGTACAAAAGTTGCGAACAGTGTTTATGGTACAGGATAAGTAAAAAAAAGTGGATTTTTGTAATTTTTTGGGGCCGAAAATTTACTTTTCTAAGGGTAATTTTATGTTTCTAGAGGTAATTTTATGTAGGCAATCGATTGTGCGCATTTCCGAATCCTGAAAATGCTTTCCTGGTCCTGATTCAGGGAAAAAATTGAGTTTTTGAAATTGCAAAAAACAACGAATTTTGCTTCAAAAACCCAATTTTTCCCTGAATCAGGGTCAGGAAAGCATTTTTCAATGCGCGCAATCGATTCCCCGCCTAAAATTACCTCTAGAGGGATCTTTTGAGAACGATACATTTTCGGGTCCCAAAAAATCACAAAAATCCACTTTTTTTTGCCACCCTGTAGTTTTCGTTTCAATAACACAAGCTTTTGGTTGTTTCAGAATCATAAGTTTTTCACGACGAAATTTTAATGAAATCACATAATTCCTTTTTTTTAAATATTCTACAACTCGAGATCTATCAAATAAAATAAAAATTTTGTGAGCAAACTCAGTTTCCTACTGTTAAAATTGATTTTGAAAATATCGCTTTTTTCGAATTTTCAAAGCTAATAACTTTTTACGGTTTAGGCCATTTTTTCGACATAATAAAAAGCAGTGATATTTATCAATTTTAATTGAAAAACACCAAGTCTTTCACTTTTTTTCAACTTTTGGTACCATTTTTGACCAGCGTGCATGTATAATTCAAGTTTATTTTAGGTAGTCTAGCAAGCACACCCACATTCTCCATACTTTGAAACATATTTGTTAAAATAATGAAGATGGTCGGTAATGGACATGTCTAGTAAATTTCCATCGCTACAAAAATCGCTTTCGTCATCAAGACATGTGATGAAATCATCTTGTGTCATGTCATTATCGTAAAAGATCTAAAAAATTTTACCTGAATTTCAAGAATCAAAAATGCTAAATGCGAATATTTTGAGAATTTACAGTACCGGCAAAAAACCTTGGCCCTCCTTGTAGAAACCCTCATCATTGGTGAATGTCGGTGACGTGGCGCAACAGTTCGGAAGAAAGACTATGACTAAAGAAGTATACCGAGAGCTTCTGAAGAAGAATCTTCTACCGTTCTGGAAACGAAACCGCGCGTTGTTCGACGAATTTCAACAGGACAACGACCCCAAGCACGCATCGAAGCTTGTGCAGCTCTGGTTCCGCCACTCAAGAGTCAACATTCCGGTGATGAAGTGGCCAAGCCAGAGTCCAGATCTCAACCCGATCGAGCATTTGTGGCAAATCTTGAAGCGCCGAGTCACCGGAAGGAAGTTCGGCAACAAGAACGAGCTCTTCCGAGCGTTGCAAGAAGAATGGAATCGCATTCCAGTGAACACTCTCAGAGGCCTTGTGGAGTCAATGCCACGAAGAATGAAGGCTGTTATCAAGGCCAAAAGATACCCGACTAAATATTAGGCGTTTTACTTGTGTGTTTTTGTGTTTATGTTGATATTTTATTGTTTTGTTAGTATAAAATTGGTTAAAAACTAAATAAATCGTATTTTTTATAAGGAGGGCTAAGGTTTTTTGCCGGTACTGTACCCAGTTCTTGGAACCAATGGTTCTATGAATTTTTTTGTTATTTCAGAAATGTTTTAAATTTTTTATTATTATTTCAATCGTTTCATAAATTTCCACATTTTCTATTAGGTTGTAACATGTCTTGATACAATGATTGATTGTTTACGTTGTAAAGTTGTTTATAGCTAACAAAAACTTTTTTTTGTTATTTTGAGAGAGTTGTTCAGTAGTTTCTAGAATGACCTCGAAAAAAGGGAGGTGGCGTTCTTGTTGCCATTTTTGTTCTTTTATTGCTATCCCTATTCCACTCCGGCAAATATGAAGTTCAATTGATTGATATTGACGTCCAACTGGTGCTAGATGTTATTTTTGTTCATCCGAAAGAAAGTTTGCAATAAGTGGTGTGAAAATTGTGAAAAACCGATGTGTGCTATATGAAGTTCTTCTGTGAAGCCGGTCTATTATAATTATTGTAAAAAACAATTTCCATTGTAAAATTTTTTATGTTATGTTGTTTATTATTATTGTATTTTGAGTATTCCCGTGTTAATGATATCTTACTTCATTTTTATGATGATAATAATTTTCAAAGTATTCTAATGGCAAATGTGGTACTAAATCATATTTATGCGTGATACGATAGCTATTCGGTACCTAAAAGGAGAAGTTTTTAAAGTTGATAAATAAAGCTTTTTACGAGAATATCGTGTTTAGCTGAATAATCGGTATCCCCAGTTCTGGGTTGACCCATTGTATAAAGAGTGATTTGAGTTGGGGGAAAATATCCCAAAAGAGCTACATAAACAGACGTTATTGATGCCATAGCTCCACCTAGAGAGTGGCCAGTGACCTAAAATTCACTATAACATATAGCTTTTACAGGACCATAGCCAGGATTCAGGTTTATGTGGGCCATAGATTTGAAGGGCACGACCAAAAAAGATATTTTGGTCCAAAAATGGCATTTTCTATTCAATTTTTTAGGAAAATATTGCCTAAAAATTGAGATTTTGGGCCAAAAATATGCATTTTTCACGAAATTAGCAAACTTAAGGCGGGACTAAGGGGAAATTTTTCTCATTTTTCCAAGTTTGGGAGGGGGCGTGCCCCTGTCTACGGGCCTAGCTTTTTATAAGATTCACCCAAAGTTGATATGTTTTGAAATTATTCTTTTGCGTTAGTAAATCACTTTGCATGCCAGCAAGCCAAATAGAATTCCAAGCATTGTAGAAATACTCACTGACATTGCCAATTCCGGGCATATTTTTTTTACTATCGAAAGTGGTATCGTCTGCTTCTGTAACTAATTGTAGAAAACCAGAAGATCCTCTAAAAACAAGTTTGGATATAAGAAGGTTTTCACGCTTCGGGAATCCGCTCAATCGATTTTTCGCATAAAATTACCCCTAAATATGTTATTTTTAGAGTTTTAGAATAAAAAAATTTTTCGATTTTTGACCCCCCTGATCCACAATAGCTCCAAAATTTTGAGATGCGGATGGAGCTTTCACTCCTTTAAATAAATATAACCTGAACGCAAGAATAATAGCTTGATCGGCATGCGAAACAGCAGTGAATCCTGAACAGGTATCCGTTTTGTTATCGCCGCAACTGACTGTATACTGATTTATAATGTTGGCAGCATTTAATGCTTTAGTTAAACATAACTGAATATTCGCTGGATTAGAGTAGGCGGCAGCACTCAAAGCTAGCATTTTATTACGTGCTAAGCTAGGATCATAATCAGCATGAATAAAAGTCAACAATGAAAGTGAGATAAGCAGAAATAATTTCATCTTTAACTAAATAAAAAATACAATGTTAAAAAAATTTAAAGGGCCAGTCCAGTCATATAAAAGTACCAATAATTTGTTGTATATATTTGGAAAATTCAAGAAAAATGGAGCATTTTTGTTTTTACAGTATGTGCTGAATCACTATAGTTTTTGAGATAATTGCATTTGAAAATTTCGATTTTTAATGCGAAAAAATTCAAAACGTTTGTATATCACAGCGAAAACGTGTACATTTAAAATCTTACAAATATTTCGTTCATAAAAAATTTTACAAGGGAATTACACGAATTAATGACGCGATTTTCAAGAAACACATATTAAAAAGAGCCGTAGCCAGGATTTGGGGGGGGGGGCACGAGGGGACAAATTTGCCTCTCCCCTCCCCTGAAATCGAGAAAACTAAAAAATTTCCCTAATAGTTCTCACTTATGTTTTTCCCATGTTGAAATTTTTTGAAAAAATTTGATATTTTTCATGAAAATTTGCTAATTTTTCATAAAAAATATCAACTTTTTTAATTCAAAAATGCCTATTTTTACAACAACAAAAACGCAATTTTTCTGCATTTTTCGCCTCAAAAAAAGTCACCAAGATGAAATTTTTTTGGGGGAAAAATGAGATCCTGATAACGCTCCTATCTGTTAAAGGCTTTTTGGCACCTGTTCCTGCCAGAGCTGTCAGAAAATTTGCCTTTGGTGCAAGTTTTACTTGATCGAATTTTTTCGAAAATATTTTTTTTGGCTAAAAAATGTGTAGAACAACTAAAATAGTTGAAATAACATGTTTTTAGCTAAAATTGGGCGGCAAGTAATCCTTGCCGGAAGTTACATTTTTGCATCTTTTTGCATCATAGGCAAGTAAAACTTGCATGTGCAAGTTTTACTTGCACACGTTAATTTCGTCGTGTTTATCTCAAAAAACGATTTAAACATATTTTTAAATCGTTTCACGAAGAAATTACCATGTACAAGTAAAACTTGCACATGCACGTTTTATTTGCCTATGGTGCAAAAAGATACAAAAATGCAACTTCTGGCAAATATTCTTGCCCCCCCCCCATTTTAGCTAAAAACATGTTATTTCAACTATTTTAGTCGTTCTACACATGTTTTAACCAAAAAAAAATTTTTCGAAAAAATTCGATGCAAGTAAAACTTGCACCAAAGGCAAGTTTTCTGACAGCTCTGTTTCCTGCGCCATATAGCACCAACTGTTCCATCAATAGACTTTATTGGTAAATGTTATGACGAACCATCCGAGTGTTTAAGAATAAGAGAATATTATTAGCCTTATCGAATTTGTTGGATGCTCTTTTGACTAGATTAGTCTTTACAATACAATGTCTAATACCAAAGTAAAAAGAATAAAACGCTATATTTTCTCGAAAATTTTCGATATCATTTGGGGTCGTAAGTCACGTGATCAGATCCCTCCTCCTCCCCCACCCAACGTAGGGAGATCCCAGGAAAAATTGTTCCAACAAAAATTTATTTTTCAAATAAAATATTTTTTTAAATGGAAAAAGTTTCCTTGGGGTCTTCCTATGCCATATTAAGGGAATCTGATCATGTGGCTTATTGGATGGCCTCTTTTCTCCAAAAACATGATCACGAATAATTTTAATGAGCTTTCCGGACTTTGTACGAAAGTCTGTCTAACTAATTCTTGATGGGACCAGTAAATTAACGGATTATTCGCTTATTTCTGCAAACAAAGAAATCATGGGTTTGATAAGAGATATCTATAGGTTAGATTTTAAGAAGATTATGATTCTAAGTAGACTACAACAAAGCTTTTATTTATTTATTTTAAACAAGGCCTTTTTGTCATATGAGATGTTTTCCAACAATTTCCCCTAACCCATTTTTTTTTATCAAAAATAGTCCAAATTTCAAGTTTTTCGTAAAAATTATCCATTTTTCACCAAAAATATCCAATTTTGAGCAATTTTTTTGAATTTTTTATCTTCTTCGGATGTAGAATTTTATGCTGAACTTGAATATATAAAAAATTCATAAAAAGTTCTCTGACAGTGATATATTGCCTCAAAGTTTGGGGCAAAAAAATTTTGCCGCCATATTAATTAAACCATGATCTCTATGAGGCAAAAACAAAAGCACTGCCACTCAGCTACGGAGAAAATTTTTTATAAAAATTTAAAAAAAGATATTTTATAACAAGACAATTTTGACTAAGGGAACTTTTTTGAACAAAAATTTTTCGTGACAGTTGTTAGTCATGACCTAAAACATTCGATGTCGGAATATCTAAGAATCATTACTGTTTAAAATAACTCCTCATGAAATGGGGTATAGCGAATTGTTTTAAAGGTATAAACTCAGATTAAAAATATAATACTCCTGAAAATTTCGTTGCTAGTCCTTTTGATAACGCAAATCTTCTTTTTGTTGGAGTCTTAAAATAAAAGCCTTGTTGTAGTCTTAAAATAAAAGCTTTGTTGTTGTCTACTTAGAATCATAATCTTCTTAAAATCTAACCCATAGATATTTCTTATCAAACCCATGATTTCTTTGTTTGCAGAAATAAGCGCATAATCCGTTAATTTACTGGTGCCATCAAGAATTAGTTAGACAGACTTTCGTACAAAGTCCGGAAAGCCCATTAAAATTATTCGTGATCATGTTTTTGGAGAAATGAGGCCATCCAGTAAGTCACATGATCAAATCCCCTCAATATGGCATAGGGAGATCCCAAGGAAAACTTTTTCCATTCTTTATAAAAAAATTTTATTGGAACAATTTTTCCTAGGGTCTCCCTACGTTGGGTGGGGAGGGGAGGAGAGATCTGATCACGTGATTTACGGCCCCAAATGATATCGAAAAATTTCGAGAAAATATAGCATTTTATTCTTTTTACTTTGATATTAGACATTGTGTTGTAAAGACTACTCTAGTCAAAAGAGCATCCAAAAAAAATTCGATAAGGACTAATAATATTCTCTTATTCTTAAACACTCGGATGGTTCGTCATAACATTTACCAATAAAGTCTATCAATGGAACAGTTGGTGCTATATGGCGCAGGAACAAGTGCCAAAAAGCCATCTTTAACTGGTAGGGGCATGATCAGGACATACTTGGGCATTGGGTAATTTAGGGTAGTTTTTTCACTATCCAGGGATAGCGCATGTAGCAGGGGGTAAAGAGGGGGTAGAGCATGCCGGAGAGGAGGAAGGCGCACTTCGCGCGCCTGCTCTTTGGCATGACATCACTTTAAGATGTTATGTGTAAATTATCTATTTTGCTTTTTATTGTAGTCTTTTGTTGATAAAAATTCATCTTGGTCTCTAGAGAGAACAAGGGTGATTTAAAAAATTTTGACAAATTCGAAAAATTGCCTTGGTCCGCCCTTATGTTTTTGCCCAAAATTTTGAAAAAATTAAGAAAAAACTTAAAAGGGGACCAAGGTAAAAAAGGGGTAGCACATTTTTTCGGGTAGGGGTAGCGCACTTTTTTTAAAAAGTTCACTACCCATTTGCCCAAATATGGATCAGGATCTCATTTTTCCCCCAAAAAAATTTCATCTTGATGACCTTTTTTGAGGCGAAAGATGCAGAAAAATTGCATTTTTGTTGTTATAAAAATAGGTATTTTTGAATAAAAAAATTTGATATTTTTTATGAAAAATTAGCAAATTTTCATAAAAATATCAAATTTTTTCAAAAAATTTCAATTGGAAAAAACATAAGTGAGAACTATTAGGGGTCATTCACAAATTACGTTTGCTAAAACTACAAACTACAAAATTTTAGTATCAAATTTCTAGAGTACTATAAATCTACAAAAGCTGGTTTTGGTGTTTATGAAAAGAGAAATTTAAGAGCTATCGAAAGACACCAAAACCAGCTTTTGTAGATTTATAGTACTCTAGAAATTTGATA
>OZJO01015298.1:0-17413 GCA_900406225.1 Acrobeloides nanus | reverse complement strand
CGTCAATACACCAACTCCATTCTCTGAATCAGGGTCAAGGAAGCGTTTTCATGCTTCGGGAATGCGCACAATCGATTTCTCGCATAAAATTACCCCTATATGGATTATTTTTAGAAAAAATTTTCAGTCCCAAAAAAATTTTCGGCCCCAAAAATGCACCTTTTTTCCTCATCCTATAAAAATTTTACCATCTTGACAAAAAATTTCATCATTTTTCAAATTTTTAGCACATGCTTTAATCTCATCTTGCCCACAAATTTCATTACAAAGAGCATTCTTAGCCTCTTTTTCCAACAAAAATCTAACATTTTCATCATCAATTGTGCCTAAATTTTTATTTTTACCCTATTTTTTACAATTTTTAAAATTAAAAATTACATAAATAAGCATTTTGTTCAATAAACTTATGAATATCTTGAGGAAATGTTTCGCAGAAATGAAAAAATATAGCTAAAAATATGAGAAATATCTGCAAAATATTCATAGTGTGCTATTAAAAATTTGAATAATCGTCGTGTACAAGGACCGTTTTCGAAGCCACTATAAGGCTCTTTTAGGCCAGTGGTCAAGTTGACTTGTAAGACTTGATGTTTCATATGAAAAAGTTTGTCGGAAGGCCCATTACGTAAGTCCGTTTGTCGAAAATTCTAGTTTACATAAATGCTCCAAATGTGGATTGTTGTAAGAAAAACATTTAATTGTGAGAATGATTTCTTAGCACATTTATTAGCGCCTTTAAAACATACAATAAACAACTAAAGTTTGTTTCACAGAGAGGCCGGAAGCATAGCCTAGTAGATAGCATCACAGACTTTGAGTTGGAAGGCTCGAGTTCGATCCCTACCGGAGCCTAATCTTTTTGCATGGTCCAAATTTGAAAATTTTTGCATATGGGTAATTGGGTTGATTCAGGGAAGCGTTTTCGAGATTTTTCAATGCGCTTAATCGATTTTTCGCATATAAAAACTCCCTAGTATTGTTTTGGAAAAATTTTTTAAAATTTATTTTTTTTAAATTTCTCGAAAAATCGCAAAAATCCGGTTTTTTTCTCACCTTGTATTAATCAAACAGATTTTAAAACCATTTCTCAGCAGAGTACAAATCGCTTTTGTTTCATATAAATTTTTAGATGCATATTTTAGAAAGTCCTGCGTACGTTTCTGACTGAAGCATAACATCAAATATCCCTTAAATTCGAGTCTGTTTATCGAACAATATTCACAGTTTCAATTGATTGATTAGAGTCGAGAAATTTTATTTGCACCACAAACGTGCATCTTCCTGTCTTAAAAGTGAATCAAAAGTTATTTTTGTACATAATGGGCATGCTATTAATACATACTCCGGAAACTGACTCTAATAAAGTTATTGTTTTTCTTCTTAAGAAACATCTTTACAGACCAAGTTTATATGCCGGTTGTTTTGATTTTGAAAGTTTCATTCATTTTCTTGGAATGAAATTACGTGAATATATAAGAATAATATAACACTTATTAAACGAACAATGACGAGTACATGCGTATTGTTTTCCCAAGTGGGCTCAAAAAAAAGTAATAAACTTTTCCATATAAGTACCTCTAAATATCCGAAAATTTCAATTGTAAGAATTTTCATAATTTGACAAACTCTGATAAAGTTATTATTTTTCTTCTGACAATATCTTTATCGACTAAGTTTATATGTCGATCGTTGATTTCAAAAGTTTCATTCATTTTCTTGGAATGGAATTACGTGAATATATGAGAATAATACAACACTTATTAAACGAACAATGACGTAGTACATGCGTATTATTTTCCCAAATGGGCTCAAAAATAGGTAATAAACCTTTCCATTTAAGTACCTCTAAATATCCGAAAATTCCAACTATAAGAATTTTCAGTATTTGTTATCAAATTTGGAGTGGTTTTCTTAAATATTTTTTGACTTTGAAATTTTCAAACATGAGTATTCCAGTGGTAAACGAACCAAATTTTCCGGATGAAGTCTATGATTTAATATTTCGAAAAAATGCTCCTAATAATTTAATTTTCTCTTTATTACAACAACTTAGAGTTACATATATTTTATTGGAATACTATGGTACTAGTCAGGCGGTGCTCGCACCGTTCATGATATCCATATCAAAAACTGATCAATTATTATGATTCAGATGACTCAGAGTACTTTATATTTGGTTCAATATATACATCTAAGGGCTATTACACATTTGCCCTTTTTTAAATTTCAACATTTGCCCTTGGGTTCGAACCCTCGACCACCAACAAAGAGCAAATGTTGAAATTTAAAAACGGGCAAATGTGTAATAGCCCATCTAAGGTGTCATCAATCTTTTAAATTTTAATATCTAATCAGTGGCGTAGCCCAGACCCCCAACTACGGGGGGGGGGCACTTCAGGTACAGGGGTGGGGCACTTTCCCAAACAAGGTCAAAATTAGGGGGTAAACATCCCATTTTTTCCAAGAACGGAGGGCACTTGCCCGGGGCGCTCTCTCCTGTAGCTACGCCACTATCTAATTTTTATAAAAATGGAATTTATTGTCAAACAAAATAAATTACGCAATAAACCAAATAAACAGAAATATACAGGGTGCGGCAAAATAAACCGGTCACATGAGAATGTTCATTTTATCTATTATTTTGTTCATTCTTACATGCGATTCCACTAATTTTAAGTTAACTCATCCGATCAAATCACAGGTACCCAAACGGGGGGAGTCTACCTCCCTACCCCATATGGCAAAAAGGCTAAAAATAGGGATCAACCCGGCATTTTTGAAAATTTTTTGAAAAAATCGAAAAAAATCATCTTGACCCTCCCCTTATGTTTTTGCCCAAAAATTTTTTCAATAAAAAATATGAAGGGGACCAAGGTAAATTTTTCACTTTTTGGGGACCCAACCCAGCATCAGACCCCCATGTCCACCCCTATTTGGGCACCTATGGATCATATCCCTATTTTTATTTTTCCCGGGCAAATCACTGTTGTTCGTTCACATTCAGCAGTCAGACAAATCATTTTGACAGTTGTCATAAAATTTTGACCATCAGTTTTTGAGATATTCCCAAAAGGGGTTCCGTTTATTGAATAAGGGATCTCCCTGTTTTTAATAGCATGGCAAGTAAAAATGGAAAAAATTGGCACGAGAGGTAAGTTTAAAAAAGACGTAAACTATTTGATTCAGCTCTAAGAGACGAGTCAAACGAGTATCATAGGGTCCCTAAAAGCCCTTATGGCCGAACGGAACTAGGAAAAGTGTAAAAAACGGTGTTTTTACAAAAGCAACAAAAAATACCGGTGCACGTTTGGTGAGAGAAGATTTTGGGAAGATTGCGTAAGCTTGGCGGCTCTAGGACATTCTCAACGGACACTTCTCAACGAAAAAGCGGACATTTCTCAAGGAATTTTATAAAATTTGTTGAGAAATGTCCGCTTTGTCCACCCCGATTTTTTATTTCGTTGAGAAATGTCCTAGAGCCAGCTTGGCGGGCATTTTTGTAGGGGGAAAGCTAAACGGAATTGGACTTCTTTATGTTGATACGCTAGTTGATTTGAACAAGTTTCAGCATTAAAAAGAATGTTCGAAAAGCACATATTTTAAAACAAATTGAATTCCATATTGCATAGTTTAATATTTCAAAAAGAAGTTCGAATTATCGTTTTTTGCATAAGGCTGCGGTCAAGCATGTTGAAAAAGTTGTTTCAAGTTATTGAAAAGTTGTTGAAAAATGTAACTTTTTTGTGCAAAAAAATTAAGCTCCAAGCGGGATTCGAACCCGCGACCCTTTTGTTTTTCGACAAATTTCCCGGCCGGTACGGGCTTAGGCCCGGATGACCCGGGCCCAACTTCGACCTCTGGATACGAGAAGACGATTGATACCAAGATCATAAAAATCGGAGGAAAATTTTTTTCACTTGTCTTCCCTTTAGGGTAAGAAGTGAAAGACCTAGTGCCCAATTTGAAGTTGTGGTTTTTTTAAACTTGACATTTTTGAGCGTTTTACGGGGTTTTTGAAACCCCGCAGCTGAGTTCTCGTTACCCCGCAAAACGCTCAGCCCTAGTTTTTTGTAGTAAAAAAGTTTTTTGTGCCTAAATTCTCATATTGCGCATTCATCCATAGTTTTAACCGATTTTCAAGCTTACACAAATTTTTGGCTACTCTAAATGTTTCATCTACAAGTTGATCAAAAAACCAGATTTTGGCGATTGTTTCAAAATTTTTTTTCATGTTTTAATTTTCGAAGAATAATCCTATACAGTTCTGTATTCAGGATTTAGCAACGGGGATGGGGCAATAGGGCAAATTTTGTTTATCATCGCGTCAATTTGGGAGTAATACTGCAATTCGATTTTCCATAAAGAAAAATTTATCAACAAATTGCCTAAAAACGACCAAAAAAGTCGAAAAATTGGCCAAAAATTGCAAATTTTGTCGAAAATTTGTTAAAAAACGAGTTTTTTGGACAAAAAATTGAAAATTTTGGACATTTTTGTTGAAAACCATTATGATTTTTGAAAAAAATTTTGGGCAAAAACATAAGGGAGACCATTAGTAAAAATTTTTTATGCTTTTGACAACCGGGGCAATAGACATAGCCTATTCTTGCATTTTGATTTTTTGCGCAAGTGGTTTTTGGTCAATTTAAAAATTTTAGTTAATTTTATGATGGAAAAATCTGAAACAGAGCCAGAGTCTAAAAAATTTGATTACGCTGAAATTGTTTCTGATCTTATTTGGATAGCTGAAGAATGTGAACTTCGTTGTATGTTTGATTCTACTAAGTGGTGAGTTATTTTCTTCAAATACTTTTTGTTCAAAATATGAATTTTAGCGCATTTTTAGGCTAAATTTTGTTATTATTTTTGTATGTGTTAAAATCAAGCTTTTTTAGGATTTACGAAATCCTCTCAAATCTTTCACCTCTTCATTTCGACGCCTATGAAAAATCGAAAGAGAAAGCTTCCGCTTCGAATTCTGCTTTTTCTACCCTTTCATCTTCTGATAGATTTATTGTCAAACACGCTAAAGAACTTATTCGGGACAAAGAATATCACCGAGCTAAATTTTTCTTGGAACGATTTAATCTCCGCGGAACTTATGAAACTTTTTTGTATTACTGGTCTTGGTACTTGGTAGGATTTTCACGGCGCGCAAAAACGTGCAAAATTTTCGAACTTGCAAAAACGCTTAAAAACGTATTATTTAAGTTCTAATAACATTGTACGAACGAATTTGCAGCGATCAAACGTCACAACTTTTTTTTCAAAATTTTTAAATTTTAAACAAAATTCTCTTTCTAGATCTCCCTACGTGAACGTCAAGAGGCTGAAGCTGAGGGCTTAACTCGAAAACAGGAATTTCAAGACAATACTTTAGCCGAACTTAGGCATGAGTTGGAAAAACTCAAACAAGACAAGCTAGAAATTTTTGATTGCTTCTTGAATACTTTGTGAGTATCCAAAAAAAGTTAATTGTGTACCAAATATTTAATTAATTTTAATTCCTGATCCTAAAATTGGACCAATAATTGATTTTATGCTGAAGGCACCGCAGAATACAAGGAATAGGATATGTTCTCATTTTAGAGCCAAAAATTTTTGTGTGTATAAAATGTGATTTTTAGGTATTCCGACTTGGGAGCCCTGTTTTAATTATAAAATGCTCAGAAAATTGAATTTTTGATGAAAATGGAGATTTTGGACATTTTTGTTGAAAAAATTGACAATTTGGATGAAAAATCGTGATGAGAGGGGACCAAATTTTTTTAATTATCAAAAATTTTGGTCAAAAACATAAGAGGATCAAGGGAGAAATCCCTCAGCCAAGTGAGGGCTGAAAGAAATTGGCAAAAAAAGTGGCAATATCGGACTGAAATGGTCAGAAAAGTGCCAGTGCCGACTCGAAAATTGCCAATTCCGTCTTGATATGGTCAATAGATTTTTGAGAAAAAACTAGGAATTTGGATTTTAAAACTCATATTTCTCTTAAAATTGGCATTAATAATCAAATTTTTGGCTCAAAAAATTCAAATTCGTAAAAAATTTTTAAGCATTATTTTTTAGACTAGGAATGGTTCGTGCTGATAATCAAATTAAATTAGATGCTAGAAATGCCTTTATTGAAGCGATTCATCAAGACCACCGGTGTTGGCCGGCCTGGAATGGGTTGGCTATGAATTTGGAAGATAAATGTGAGGTACGGCAATGATTTTTCACCAAAATTTTTCATTTTTTCTTCAAACATCTCTTTTGGTGCAAGAAATCGTCATTTTCTAAGCACTTTTTTAGGTCGATGAGATGGACCTCCCATTAGAAAAATGGCAATACGTTTTGTTCATGGCCGAAGCCATGTACCGTTTGCAATTACTTCGTAGTGCTATCGATTGTTATAACCTGGTGTTGGAGAATATTTTAGGACATGTTCCTTATGTTATATGTCAAGTGGCTGCTGCCATGAGCTCTATGCAAGGTCAACTTTTTTCCATTTATCGAAAAAATTGTCTTAAAATCAAATTTCGTTCTCAAAATGTAATTTGACTATTTTTTAGAACACGAATCAGCTATCCAAGCCTTTGAAAGAGTACGAAAAACAGACCCATATCGCATCGAACACATGAATCTCTACTCTGATTCTTTGTATATTCGAGTAAGTATCTTTCACTCATTTTGTGTCGACCACATTTTATAGGAGTCAACTGTTGCCTTAGCTTCACTAGCCCACCATTTCTACGAGACTCATAAATACACTTGGCAAACTTGTTGTATTGTTGGGAATTACTACAGTAACCGGAAAGAGCATACAAAAGCCCAGGAGTTTCTCCTGAGAGCTACTCGACTTTCGCCCTATGATTCTTCGATTTGGGTCCTTCTTGGTCATGAATTTATGGAGACTAAAAATAACTCGGCTGCGATTTTGGCTTATAGAAAAGCTACTGTTCTGGACTCACATTGTTATCGAGGCTGGTATGGCCTTGGTCAGTTGTATGAAATTTTGAAGGCACATGCTTATTCTCTGTATTATTATGAACAGGCACATAGACGGAGGTTAGTAAAAATATGCAAATTTTGTCTTGTATTTTTGTGGGCAAAGGTTTTTTGTGGAAGAATCACATAGATATCCTTATTTCATAGGAGTACAAATGGTTCGGTCACTCGACAAGCGATAGAAGAGACACTATCAGAGGTACTATCCGATGCGCTAGAAGAAGCGCTAGCAGATGCGCTGAGAATTTGGGATTTTGAGTAGTAATTGAAATCGCGATTTCGAAATTTCGATTACGTTTCCCAAATTCGATAAAATTGAAGCGAAGAACAAAAAACTTCAGGGTCTATGTTTTTGTCCAATTCGATTTTCTCATTGTGAGCTCTAAAAAATCATCTTTTTAAGACCCGATGATTCCCGCATTCTTGTGGCACTTGGAGTGTGTTTTGTAAAATTGAATCGGCGTTCAGACGCAGAGAAATGTTTTAAAAAGGCTTTCCAAATTGGTGATCTTCAAGGAAATGCTCTAACACATTTGGGAAAGTAGGCTTTTTCATGATAAGAAAAAAATTGAGCCACTTAATTTTTTTTCAGACTTTATGAAGATCAAAACGAGAACGCCAAAGCTGCTAAAGTATATGAAACCTATTTGAAGATCTATTCTGAAGAAATGGTAATGATGAAAACTTGATTTTTGCTCATTTTTGAGGCAAAATTGATTTTTTGCCAAAATTTATTACCATGAGCAATTAAAAACAATACTAAATTTTTCAGATTGGTGACTTGGATTCTGTGGCCTTGTGTTGTCGTTTCTTGACTAAGCATTATTATGATACTGGTAATCTCGATACTTCCTATCAGTTTGCACAACGCTGTTTGACTTATGATAAGGTATTGGATGAAGCTGTCGTTTATTAAAAAATTTTTAATCTTTAGCCATATTTTTTATTCAAAAAAAAGATTTTTGGCTTATTTTTTAGACTAAAAATCAACTTAAGGTTCATCCTTGAACACATTTTTATGCTTAGGAATTGAATTTTGACCCATTTTTGATAGCTTAAAATCAATTTTTAGACCAAAGAAGAAGGCTACTACTACCTACGCCTGATTAGCCGAAAGCGCATTGAAGTCCGACCCACCGAAGAAGCTGGAATTCTAACAAAGTCAGTGACAAGCTTTACTTGTTCCCTATTAAAAGATTCTTCCACCCCAGGAACGGGTGGAAGAATGGCCGATATGGTAACCCCGAGTGACGTTCAGAGAATATCGAGTGGTACTGAAGGACAAATCGGATCGGCACTTAATCAAACAATCGATGAAGAGCGGACTTCACAACAGATTGAAGATATGGCTATTTCGGATGATGATAATCTTGAGATCTCGTTTTGATTTGTTGTATTGTAATTTGTTTATTTTTTATGACTTCATGATATTTTTTATTTGTTTAATAAAGATTGTAATATATGTGGATTTTATATACATTGGTTTTATCCAAACTATGTCTATCATACGTGGGCAAAAGGAGTCTCTCCTCCTAACCCACTCACTCGTCGGCCAAAAATTAGAGGGGATCCCTTCACTCGAACGGGGGGAGGGTCCCTCTCGAGTGAGGGTGTCCCTCATGATGATTTTTAAACAAAAATTGTTTAAAAAAATACCCATTTTTCAACAGAAATCCAAATTTTGCTATTTTTTCACAAAAAATCGTAATTTTTTTCACATGTATTTGAATGGGAAAAAGTCTGACTCCGGCAATAAAAATGCTGTAATCTAACTATGGGATGTTTTTCTATGCGAGAAATAGATTGTGCGCATTCTTGAAACCTGAAAACGCTTTTATTCAAAACCAAAATTTTTTCACGTTGATTGCACAAAGTCTCCCTGTGGTCTCGCATTTCTAAGGAATTTTCGATACGAAATTCCTTGCGTGAAATATACGAACTTCTTTGGCGTATGTCTCGAAGAAGAAACAAAAAAGCAAAATTCATATTGAAATTTCGTTTCGAAAATTCATGATTGAAATGTGAGCCCATCGGAGTTTTAATTGTTTTAGGCTGTTCATAAAATGAAAGATGATATTCCCGGTCCTTCTAGCCTTGAAGAAGAATATGAAGAAGTGATTTTGAACGCTAATGATTTTATTGTGCCTAAAGCTCCATCAACTATTCGCTATATTCCTAATTTTATAAACGAAGAGGAAGAAGAGTATTTATTGCATCGAGTTGAAACAGCGCCGAAGCCTAAATGGGACTTTTTGAAGAATCGAAGACTGCAAAATTGGGGTGGTATTGTGGGAAAGAAGAGTCTTATTCCAGATGATGAGATGCCACAAGTTGGAAAAAATTTTTCACTTTTTCTAAACTTGAAGTTTAGTGGCTTGAAATGATGATTGAAAAAATTATGCGGTTGGAAAATGGATTCCCAGAAGACCACCGACCAAACCATGTGCTTGTAAATGAATATCTTCCTGGTCAAGGGATCATGCCACATACGGATGGGCCTGCATTTTTTCCATTGATATCAACTATAAATCTGGGTGGCCACACATTTTTGGATTTCTATGAACCGATTATGGGAGATGATGCAAAACCATTGGAAGAGAGATTTATTGGATCGATGTTTCTAGAACCAAGGAGTTTGATCCTAATAAACGAAAATGCCTATCAGCTTCTACATGGAATAAAAGAGCGGGACTTGGATGCGATAAATGAAAAGGTGTTTAACCGAGGAGATCTTCCAATTGGGATGGAATTGAAGCGTGAAACTACACGGGTTTCGTTGACAATCAGAAATGTGCCAAATGTTGCCAAGAGAAGCATTATGTCGTTGTTAAAGAAGACCTAGTGTGTTAAAGAAGACAGGGTGAGCCCAAAAAACCATACTTTTGCGTTTTTTTATGAAAAATTTTCAAAAATCATCTATAAGGAGTATTTTCATGCAGAAAGTGTGCAATCGATTTCTCGCATGAAAATACCCCTTATAGATGATTTTAAAGAAAAATTTTTCACCAAATAAACGCAAAGTACAGTTTTTTGGCTCATCCTGTAATGTGACTATTATGTGATATTGTTATTTTTGTTGCTTGTTAATAAAGGTTTTTATTTGATCATGTTTATTGTAATTTTCTGTATTTATGCAGATTAACATATGAGTTCTATTTAAATATGGGTTTTATGGCTAACCATGAGAAATGTGATATGTATTCAGGCACATAGCGACGAAGGGGGGGGGGGCAACCCGGACAATTGCCCCCTGTCGTCGAAAAAATTTTCTAATGGTCCCTCCTTATGTTTTTGAAATTTTTGAAAAAAATTATAATGGTCCCCCATTATGATTTTTCAGATAACCAATTTCCCATTTTTTTAAACCAAAATTTTCCATTTTTCCTTTAAAATTCATCATTTTTCATAAAAGTATTTTCAGCTTAAAAAGCATTTTTCAACAAAAAAATTTTTTGAAAAGCCGAATCGACCAATTTTTAATTGAAACNTCCTTTAAAATTCATCATTTTTCATAAAAGTATTTTCAGCTTAAAAAGCATTTTTCAACAAAAAAATTTTTTGAAAAGCCGAATCGACCAATTTTTAATTGAAACCGAGACAACAAAATGAATCTTATACTGTAATGTAAGGCCGACAGGGGCATATCTACAGGGTGTCCGGAAAAAACTCGGGATTTTTTGAGTTTTGTTATTTTTTCAATTGTATTCATTTTGAATTTATTACTTTCGTCTTTTTAGCATTTTTTCATCAAAAAACAAGCAAGCCATTGAAGAAGCTTTCGAGAACCTGGATCAAGAAAAGATCAACAAGTCCGTCGATGATTGGATGTGCGCCTGGACGCAGTTATCGAAGCGGATGGTGGCCATTTTGAATGAAGAATATGTTTTCTGTGTAGTTGAATTTGTTGTTTTGGCCTCTGAATGTTGTATTTATTGTGTGAATCATGTTAAATGTTGGTTTTTTGATAAAAAAAAGTGCTAAAAATATGTAAGAAGCAAAATTAAAATGAATACGATTGAAAAAACAACAAAATTCAAAAAATTTCGAGTTTTTTCCGGACACCCTGTATGATGTGAAAAATGATTATGCCCAACTATTAGGAAGATGCGATTCCAAATGATTATGTCCAAACGAATTCAATAAGTGCGATAATATTCATTCTATATCTAAAGTACCTGATATTTTTTTTATTCTAGCATTTTTCAGTAAATAGAATTTTTGTCCCCTCATTGTTTATTTGTTCAAAAATGGAAGAAATGATTTTGTAGGATAAAATTCCAAGAATGTATGTCCTACACGTATATCCAATAAATTTTATATGATGATGTCTACAAGTTGTTTACATTTTGTTTTACGTAAGAGTGATCGTCTAAAACAGGCTTATTTCTTGTTTCTATTGAAATATTCATTCTTTTAAATTAATTATTTCCATCAAAAATTTTTGATTGATTTCTAGTAAAAAATAAAGTTATGTCGTAAAACAGCAAAATCGTATCTATTTTTATTTCTCTTTATTTACATCTCGTTAGAAACCCAATTGAAAAATGTACCCAGATTACTCGTTTAAGTAATTCGATTTGAGTAAATTACTTAAATTTAAGTAAATATAGAAATCCTGTTCTTAACAGCTATTGCCTAAGTCCGTGGTTGTGTTGACGAATCGGGGCACTAGGTCACCAAAAAAAGGTTACGGCTTTTGGTCACGGATTCTGACGACCATTTGGCTTTAAAACTTCAGGGAAGGCTCGGATCAAAAAAGGGATGCGTAGAAAAGATTCTCCGTACTCAAAGAGACCACATTAATCAAAAAATTTTTGATTATTATTGTCTGTTTTTGGGTATGGAGAATATTTTCTGATCTAAGCCTTCCCTGAACTTTTAAAGCCAAATGGTGATCAGAATCCGTGATCAAAAGCCGTAACCGCTTTTTGGTGATCAAAGGCCTAATCCCACATACGTCCTGCTAGTTCAGGGTAGTGGATGCGAAGGCTCAACGAGGCCCGTGATCGCAATTACGGTAGGGTGCCGAGCCCCATTAGCCGACCGAAAACAAAAAATCATGAGTCGCCCGTCCCTCAAGGTTACGTAAAGTTACAGGAGCGGACAAAAAACTTGGGCCAAACATGTAAAATTAATTGAGAAGTTTGTGACCTTGGTCGAGCCTATGCCGCGCCGCATGCGAGCTGTCATCAAAGCGAAAGGGTACGCCACTAAATATTGAATATTTAGCATGGTTTTTGTTGATTTTGAGTTGTTGTTTTTCTTATAATATAATTCTTGTTCGTAAAATCACATTTTACATGTTTGGTCCAAGTTTTTTGTACGTAAAAATATTAAAAAGTTTATTATTAAAGCATTTTTTCCAATAAAAAAATTATTATCAATATAACATTTTTTTACAATTTGATTGCACAAAAACCCGGCTAAATTTTCATCTTCTACCACTGAATAAACTAGCCAACGTTGGTGGATCTGGGGTAGGATCTTTCCATAAGCATGTTAACGCACCAGTCATATCAGTCACAGCCCAAAGGCATCCAGCTTGAGCATAGTCCAAAACCACTATTATAACCAGGAACAATAGAGACAATAAAGAAAAGAATTTCATTTTTTTAAACAATGGGTAAAAATCCACAATACTACAAAACCAATTTTTCGAATTTCCCATATCTATTTATATGAACACCCCGACAATAAAATGAACTTAAAAGTTTAAGAAAACCTGTTATATAAAATCTGCCCATACTTTTTTTAAATAATTGAATTAGTTGAAGAGACAAATTTCAAGGAAGTTCTCACGTGTGGGGTAAATGTGGTGTGTTCGATACAGTTAATTTTACAAATCTGTAAGACAACAAATTTTTAACTTGACTGGAATATCGAAAATCAGCCCATAGACTTATTTAATATCCTTCGTTGGTAGACATTCAAGTGTGAAATGGGTTGGGCGTATGTGTAATATGAAAAAATGAGTTTTTAAATAAAAAAGTAAGACATCCAGACAACTTAAATATTTTATGGTTCTTGGTCAAGAATTTTAATTCGTACTTTTAATTTCTATTAAAAATCCAGAAAAATTTATAAGTGCATGTTAAGACCAATTTGGGCTAAAACAAAGATCAGATGACAATAAACTTTAAAGTTATAGGACATTTTTCATCAAGAGAAAAAAGTTTATCACCCATAGTGCAGGAGCAAGTGGCGCAAAATTCATCTTGAACGAGAAGGTTTCGATCACCAGAGGTCGAAATTTTGTTTTTATCGAATCAAAAAAGTTGTTAAAGGGGGGGGGTCTCATTTGAAAGTCATTCTCCGAAAAAATTTTTTTTGCCAAAACAGCCTATATAGGGGTAAAATCATGCGAAAAATCGATTGCGCGCATTTCCGAAATGTGAAAATGCTTCCTTGACCCTGATTCAGGGAATGGGGTGGGTGTATTAAAGCGAAAATCAAACATTTTAGCATTTTTATGAGAAAACCGTCTATTCTTAGGTTTTTCTAGGCGGGGAATAGATTGCGCGCACTCCCGAAGCGTGAAAACGCTTCCTTGACCCTGATTCAGAGAAGGAATTGGTGTATTGAAGCGAAAATCAAACATTTTTGATTTTCGCTTCAATACACACACCCCATTCCCTGAATCAGGGTCAAGGAAGCGTTTTCACGCTTCAGGAATGCGCGCAATCGATTCCTCCCCTAGAAAAACCTAAGAATCGACGGTTTTCTCATAAAAATCCGAAAATGTTTGATTTTCGCTTCAATAAACACACCGTTTTTCCCTGAATCAGGATCAAGGAAGCATTTTCACATTTCGAGAATGCGCGCAATCGATTTTTCGCATGATTTTACCCCTATATAGGCTGTTTTGGCAAAAAAAATTTTTTCGGAGAATGACCCCCAAATGAGACCCCCGCTTTAAAGAAATTTTCAAAATCCATCGGCACATAAAAATCACTTCTTTCAATGGCGAGGCTGAAGGAATTGCCCTGAAAGTTTTACGGCCCGTCCGAGGTAGCACTAAAAAATCGCTGCTTTTTAGCACCCTGGATCGTACAACAAGAAGTCGAAGTATTTCGAAAAATTAAAAAAAATCGATATTTTAGCAAAAACAGGTGGAAGATGGCATTTTCATGGTTCGGCGATGCGCTCAATCGATTTCTCGTTAAATTTTACCTCTAGAGGGGTCATTTTTCAAAAAAATTTTTTTCGAGAACGGGCCTTGAAATGCACGCCCCTTTAAGAGTTTCAATATAATTTATAGAAGCATTTTTTCTACATAAATTTCAGCATTTTTCTACCTAAATTACGCGGACCCCTCGAAATTTGAGTCTATTTATGCTCTTGACTGTTTTCTATGATATTCAAATTCTTAGATCTCATTTTCAAACAACCGTAGTAGCGTCTCATTTAGCACGTACAGCCAATAAAATACTTCCGGCAAGCCAACAACGAAAGCAAATTCATCTACCAAAGTGATTGAACGTTAATCCCGTTGTTTACTTCGAACCTTGCACTTTTTTATAGCATAGAGATTAGGAAAATCCTGTGGATTTATTAAGATTTTTAAATTAATATACGTGGAACTAGATGTTTTTTGTATGGATTTGATTAATCTCGTGTCTAAGTATCTATCTTAAGATATTTGTCTGTCTTAAGATATAAATCTGTTATTCTAAGTTTTATACTTGATTCCTAGAATTTAAGAGACACTGTAAATTCCTAGGATTTAAGCTACACTTTCTTGAACACTCGAACTTGAAAAGGGTATAGTGTTAAACGGTTCGACTGCGCTCCATATTGAATTTATTTAGTGAGATTAACGCATGGGAAAATGTTTAAAAGTCATTTCGAGTCAAAATTCGGGTTCTAAAAAATTCAAAACCTTATTCGAAGTTCAAAAACCCGATTTTAGGTTGAATTTTTGATTTTTCTAAACTGTCTAAAACACCACATGTAATTTTTTTGGCAGTATAACTTTTCGTACAATTGTGGTTCGCATGGACTTTTCGTACAGTCATTTTTTGTACAAACACTTTTTATACAGTACTTTTCGTACGTTACTTTTCGTACAAGTATTTTTCGTACGAACTTTTCGTTGTCTAACGAAACTCGTTGTACTAACGAAAAATAATTGTACGAAAAGTACGTGTACGAAAATGTCGTACGAAAAATAATTGTATAGAACAGTTGTACGAAAAGTTATACTGCCTTATTTAGATGGGTTAACCATAAAATGTATTTTGTGGATCCGACTGATAGGTCTGTGCATACTCAGTCTATCGAAACAACTTGGTCTGCATTAAAACGCAGCTTAAAGCACTTGCGTAGTACATCTAAGGAATTGCTCTCAACGTGCCTATTTCAATACATGTTCCGTCGCTATTACGACAATGCAAAGATATAAACTCGATTTTTGGTAAATTCTTCCTATTTACGATACTTTTCGTACAATTATTTTTCGTACAAACTTTTCGTTGTACCAACGAAACTCGTTGTACTAACTAAAAATAATTGTATGAAAAGTACCTCGGGTTTTTGAGCTTCGAATAAGGTTTTGAATTTTTTAGAAACCGAATTTTGACTCAAAATGACTTTTACAAATTTTCCCATGCGTTAATCTTACTAAATAAATTCAATTTGGAATGCAGTCGATCCGTTTAAGGCAATGTTTGATCTCTTGAGAAGTGTCTCTTAAGTATCTTTTTCAGTGACAGGCAATGCCGAAATTTTGGTCGGAATTTGGGTAGGGAAAATTTTTTTATGGAATATGGAAAATCAATGTGTCGAAATCCTTTCCATAATTAAATACAGTAGTGAACTTTATCCTCAAAATTTGTTGCCCCATCCACATGATGAAACACCTATCCATAGAGCTCAACGAACACTTTTTTTCTAACAAAAATTTTTCGGAGCTTTCAACCAAACACTCGTGATTATAACAAAACGTTTGAAAAGAGCCACATGCCAAATCCACTCATTTCGAGCTCACTTATAGTCTGATTCATCCTAGATTCGTAAAAAAAGTTCGAGACATTCCGGTTTTAAGCTTGGTTTTCTAATAGACTACTCTTAGACGATAATTATTTTTGTTTCAACAAATATATTTCATAATTTTTTTAGTGACGCAATTTGCCGATGAAAATAATTATTAGGGGAAAAATTTTTGAAGTTTTTTGTAAGGCATATATAATTAGGAAAAGTGGTTTGCTCAAAAATTTATAGGCTTTATATCATGGCATACCAAAGATGAAAAAAGTGCGGGCAAAAGTCAAAATTTAAAAAAATTGCCAATCGACTCAGCTAGTCGAGCGCTTCAAAACGAGTACCATATCGTGGGGGGGGGGGTTGTGAATTTGTCCCATGGCCATTGGCTTGGGGTCAATCCCTTTCGCTTCAATACACAATCACGTTTGAAACTTTTGAACAAAATTTCAAACGCAATTATCTCGAAAGAGTTAAACTTTCAAGGGGTGCCGTAAAAACAAAAAATGATTAGTAAAAATTTCTTTTTCTTTTACAAATAAATGCTAAAGGTCGCTCCAAAAGTTCAGTGCTTCTTTAACTTGTTTATTTTCATCCAATACGTGGCAAAAGCATATATTAAAACTATAAGCTTTTATTAAAATACAAAGTATTATAAGACAGACTCGGTAAGTGTAGGATGTAAGATACTTTTATCTTACATCCTACATTTACCACTCGGTTCCTGGTATATACCTACAAGTTTTTAATCCGTTGCAGGATAAAACATCTGAGCGAAGGATATAAAACTTGGGATTATTTCAATAACAATCATTTTAATTTTGCCTCATTTAGCCTACGTAACATGCTAGCATCTTGCGTCAGAGCAGTGGCATAGCCAGACCCTCGAGCACATAGGGGGCAGTAATATAATTGAGTTTTGAAAAAATGAAAATTTGGAGCAAGTTCCCCTGGTTCCCGCTACTTAAAGTTGACTAAACTCGGCAAAAAAATTTTTTATTTTCTTTCGGAGATTACCCATTTGGGAGTAATTTTATGCGAAAAATCAATTGCACGCACTCCCGCAACCCGATAACCGCAGAAAAATGGTGAAAATTCGTCAAAAACGACCACGCAGGGATGCATGGAGATGCAATTTGATTTTCTCGAGAAATGAACAAATATTCCTTCATGCATCCCTGTGTGGTCGTTTTTGGTGAATTCATATTGTAAGAGACATACTTTTTGTTCGCTACTATATCTAAAAGTTTTTGACCTCCTGGGATTGGACCCTGAGGGTGTCTGGCATCCTAATCAATTGACTATGGTGTCCTGAAAATTTTGAATCTAAACGGAAACGGAGTAATGACTTTTTTATTAATACTATTGGTTGGATGTGCTCTATTTATAAATTTGTGTTATACTTCATGTACTTCAATTTTTTTACTCTAAGATTTTCAAACGAACT
>OZJO01015290.1:0-19618 GCA_900406225.1 Acrobeloides nanus | reverse complement strand
ATTGAAAATAAAATTGCAAATGAATTATAAGGTTGAGCCGATTTTACAAGTACTTGTAAAAAAATTTACAAGTACAAGTACAAGTGAAAATACAAGTACAATTACAAGTACAAGGGCCGGAGGAATAGGCCCATCATCAGGCATCCCACGCTTCTGATGGCTTTCTTCAAGGACTTGATCGATTCGTGGGGTTTTTCGCACACTTTTGCTTATAGATAGCCTCAAATTGCGTAGTCCAGCGGGTTCAGATCCGGGCTGTACGGCGGTCATTCCTTGATGGTGATAAAGTCCGGGACGTTTTTGCGAAGCCATGCTTGCGTCTCTTTGGCCTTATGGCTTGGAGCCGTGTTTTGTTGATATGTCCACTCTTCTTCGTACTTCTGCTTCATCGTCCCACCCAAAAGTTTCCTTGGCCCACGGGATCAGTTCATTTTCAGCCGTGCGTTTCTTCCTCTTCCTGGGCGATCTTCGACTGTCCCACGTTGAATTGCCTTTTGCACGGTTGCTTTAGGGATTCGCAGATTTTTAGCGATTTCTCCCATAGAGTCACCATAGAAGCGCATTCTTAAAATCGCAGCTCGCAATTCTTTCATTTTTAGCTCTAAAAAACACAATTACAATAAATAGTAGAACCAAATCTGTGAAAAATAAGCAAATAAAAAGTTTATCAAATCGTATACGTTATTTTGTGCCACCCTGTAAAAAGTTTATATAAAGTTTTTCTTCGAAACACATTCGGTTTTCATAACAAGTAGTGAAAACTAAAGTTACTCAGCATGCGCTAAGGAATTTTTTGAGCTATCTCTCGACCCACATGTTTAAAAAAAATCGAGTTTTCGTGTCAATATACAAACCAATTCAAACCAAAATTTTTGAATTTTTTAACGTCAAATTTGTGTTTCTCGCATAAAAATTCCCCTAGTAGGTGTCTTTTTGATGGCCAAGCAATTTGCGCAATTTCGTGGACTGTACTTTCAATCTATTTTTTGCATTTATTTATGCTATCTCCAAAAACTACAAATATATGCATTTTGTAATATATATTCTCACTGAAATACCTCGTAAATAGAGGGTGTACCAAAAAAAAGTGGAAAATTTTCGTGATTTTTTCATGAATTGTGAATCCGAAAAGTTTTTCTCGAAAAATGACCCCTCAAGTATTGCTGCCATTTTGGATTATTAAAATTTTTTTCATTTTCTCTTCAACACGCTACCCTGAATCAGGGTTAAAGAAGCGCTTTTACGCTTCAAAAACACGCGCAATCAATTTTTCGCATAGAATTCCCCCGGGTCATTTTTAGAAAAAAATTATTGCGTCCAAAATTCATGAAAAAATCACGAAATTTCCACTTTTTTTATGGGACACCCAGTAAAAATAAACTCATTGAGCAAATAAACATAGATCACTTGATCAAAGTAGAAGAAAAAATGCTTTGCATAATTTGCGGCAATTGAGCGGTATCCGTCGCCACATATGCTTTGCCGGCGGGCAAAGCTTTTTGCAATTTCGCGGCTTGTTGTCCTAGAGAGCCGATGAAGACAATAAACGAGTCGACACTTTCATCGGACTGCAAGTATTTGACCAAATGTTTCGGCTGGATTCCATATCGGTCGAGATTCGCGTCCGATAACACAACAACGAAGCGCTCGTCAACATCCGTTTCTTTCGCTAATTTCGCTGTGGCCATTTCCAAGGCTTCTAGTGTATAGTCTCCACTCGCACAGAACTAAAATAGGAAGAGTAAACTGGTCACAATTCTGTTGTGTTAAAGGGGGCATGTGAATTCTGTCCGTATCGGGTCAAAAAAAAAATTCTTGGTTTTTTCGAACGAAACCCACCCTTTAATGTCCAAATATGCTCAGCGTCATGACGCATGTCATGTGCAGCATCATGATGCGCATCAATACACGCGTCATAATACGTGTCATGACAATGTTAAGATACGTGTCATGACACGCGTCATAATACTTGTCATGACAATGTCAAGATATGTGTCATGGCACGCGTCATGCGTAACGCACGTCATGACGCGCATCATGGCACGTATCATGACGCGTGTCATGATGCAGCGTAATGACGCACGTCATGATGCGTGTCGTGACATATCATGACGCGCGTCATTACGCTGTATCATAACACGCATCATGATACGTGTCATAAGTAAGCCGATTTAGAGGAATAACACCATGTGTGTGTTAGTGTGTTAACTCAATGTTAACACAATTGCGACCATTAGAAGGGTATAAATGAAGAAAGTGAATCAAGACAAACCTGTGTATGGGCTAGCATTTTCCTCAACACATTCAGGCGTTCTTTTTCATTCTTCGGCGAGCAATTGGCGACGACAAATGGAATTTCCGGACCGTCTCCCGAATGACCAACGATGTCATACTAAGCAAGTATTTTGGGTTGTTCCAAAAGTTCGCGGATTTTTTTACATGAATTTTTGACGAGAAAATTTTTTTCAATAGTTCTCGAGTTTAAAAAAAGACTCATATAGAGGTAATTTGATGCGAGAAATCGATTGCGCACATTCCTGAAGCATGAGAAAATTATCTTGACCCTGATTCAGGGAATGGAATTGGTGTATTGACGCAAAAATCGAAAATTTTTCTTTTTTCGCCCGGAAACCATCTATATGGGCGTAATTTGATGCCGGGGAATCAATTGCGCACATTCCCGAAACTTGAAAATTCTTCCTTGACCCTGATTCAGAGAAAAATGACAATCTTCTCAAAACCATTTTTCCTTGAATCAGGGTCAGGGATGTATTTTCAGGATTTGGGAATGCGCGCAATCGCATAAAATTACTTCTATAAGATTCATTTAAAAAAAATTCGGGAACTTTGGAAAAAATTTTCTTGTCAAAAATTCATGTAAAAATTTCGCGAACTTTTCGAACAACCCAATAGATTGTTGAAATAAAAAATTTGAAAAAAGAAAGACTACTTTTATCTTTTCTTCTTTGCCTTCAAGGGCTTCCATGACTAACAGAGCCGTCTCGAGTGATCTTTGGAGCCGTTTATCGTACCCATTGAACCGGTACATGCTCCCACTGACGTCGAAAACAAGTCGAATCCTTTTGGGGTTCTTTTGTTGGCTTCCAGCTTCCGGCGGTAGATCCATGCGGCGTCTAAACATATACAGGGTGTCATTAACCATAAAAAAGCTGCCCTGATTCAAGGAAAGGGTGGGTGTATTGAAGCGAAAATGAATCAAAACTCGAATTGTCGCTACGGTCTAGGGGTTTTTCTAGGTCGGGAATTGATTGCGCCTATTCCCGAACCATGAAAAAGCTGCCCTGGCCCCTGCCCCCTATGACAACTACAGCGGGAATTTTTTTACCTATAAATCGTTTTCTCGCCGGTCATCCCTTCGATCAACTTCCCATCATCAAGATCCCCACTCGTTTGATGCTTAGCCCATTGCCTCTCTTTTTCCTTAGCCTCTAAACTATCAATGATGTTTTTGAGCATGGTAGTCTGGCGTTCGACTTTCTTATGAAGGGTTCCATATGCATCCGCATCATGCTCACTCATTTCGATTTCCTAAAATGCATCCAAATCAATTATTTAAAAGACCAGTCTAGTGAGAAAAAAGTTGCCATTTTTGTACATATTCGGAAAGTTCATGAGAAATGGAACATTTTTTGTTTTTACGACAACCTCTAAATCATTATAGTTTTCGAGAAAATTGCGTTTTAAATGTTGAATTTGTGTACATGTTTTCATTGTAATACACAAACTTGTTTGAATTCAAAATTTCAAACGCAATTCTCTCGAAAACTATAACGATTCAGAGTATGCCGTAAAAACAAAAAATGCTCCATTTTTTATGAATTTTCCGAATCTCAACAAAAATTGGGCAACTTTTTTCCCACTCCTGTGAATACGTTACCTTGAGCCGTTTTTGATATTCGGACTTGGCGATCTCTCTAGCTTTTTTGAGAATATGCTCGGGCACCTAAATTTTTGGATTCCTTGAAAGAAAAACTACTCTCGCAAGAACCTGTTCCTTGGCGCTATCTGGAATTTGGTGCACATCATGACCTGCGTCGACCCTAAATGGACCACCAACACCACCCAGACCAGCTGTGTTATAACCACCAGTGCCTCCCATCCTAAAAGTTTTGTTACAAGTTTTTTTATATGACAAATTTTGTATATTTACCATGTGTTGCCGCCAACATGTGGAATGTTGCTCGGATCGAATTTTCCAAGTTTCGGTTCATCTAACTTAGATAAATCAACTTCGGATTCCGAGCGCTCAAATTCGATTCTTTCGTTTGTATCGGACATGCCAAACATACGCGTCCACTGGGTTAAGGATTCAGCAATAGAAGCCTAACATTCAAACATATAAAAAATGCTTGCCTGATTCAGGGAAGGAGTGGGTGTTACGCCACTTTGAAGTTGGGGCATAGTTTACCAGTAGGGGGGGGGGGATGCACCGGACCCTAAGGATGGATGAATGAATGACTATAAAGGCGGAAGGTCCGAGGATGAGTGGTGAGAGGGGGGGGTACTGTACCCTCTCCCTTGGTAACCTATGAGTTGGGGGTACCCTTGCTTTCCTGAGAGCGTCCTCCAATATGATCACTGAAATAAAATAATACCTCATCAATTTCCCACTTCCTTATAGCACCAGAAGAATCACAAGTAAGAAGCGACTTCTCACCAGCATTCGCTAGAACAAATGGAGCTTTTGAGATTGAAGACACCCACGAATAGTGATACGACTGGTATTTGGAGACAGGCACGGGCACATATTGTAATGAGTTGGAATTCGTGTCGAGCACCTCCAAGAAACCTCCAACCATACCAACAGACATCTCTTTTGGCAACGCCTTTTCTGGCNCAGCATTCGCTAGAACAAATGGAGCTTTTGAGATTGAAGACACCCACGAATAGTGATACGACTGGTATTTGGAGACAGGCACGGGCACATATTGTAATGAGTTGGAATTCGTGTCGAGCACCTCCAAGAAACCTCCAACCATACCAACAGACATCTCTTTTGGCAACGCCTTTTCTGGCGCAGCCCAATTGGACAACGCGCGGACGACTAGCCCATTCGGGAAAATGCACCATTCTTTTTGAGGATGTGTGAATTTGAATTGCTGCTCGGACGCATAGTATGGACGTTTATTTTCCACGAACCTGTTTGGCTTGTCACGTCCCCATGCGAGGACTTCAGTTTTGGCCTAAAAATCTGTTTTTGAGCTAAACGAGAATGTTTCTGACCCAAGTTTCGGGAAAGCCCGAAGATTTTAGTGCAAGGAAAGGTTCGCTTGTAAACAGATTTGATGAGACTTGGCCCTTGGAGTCCAACACTTTTCCACCGGCTTCAATATTTCCAGGAACACCATTGGTTTCTATGGGACGAAGTAGCATACGACCATCCGACTCTATTGTCAATAAGCGATATCTAAAAGGATTTTTGGAAGCTATTTTGGATCGAGAGGTCACTAAAAAAAATCGAAAAAAATTTTTTCTAAAATTCATGTTAAATTATAAGCAAAATTAAAAATCACGATTCTTATTGAACTTGGCTTAGTGGTAGTGCTCCAAGATTCGAGTCTAAGGGCCTCAGGTTCGAATCTCATCTGAGTCGATTTGATTTTGAATTTTACGAATTTCTACAAAAATAGCAATTTTTTCCGAATGGACTCGATCTCTTTTAAAGTATAAATTACCCATTTTCAAAGTCCTCCAACAACATGCTATCAGCATTGACAACAATAATGTTTTTCAGCTTATAAGTTTCGGGTAAATTCAGTTGTACGATATTGGTGGTTTCGGGACGAAGTAATTTGATGAGATTCGAGCCCTTTTGAAACAAAATGGGCACATCGCCGCTAATCAAACGCCAATGCCGCTCATTCAATTCGACTTCTAGAAGAAAAAACAAGTATGTGAAAATATTGAACATAACCTTTACTTGGCTGTGTAATTTTGTTGATAACCGACGACATTATAGTTGGCTTCGAGGGCTCAGTTCCTACTTTTAATATGTTGAGATTTTCCAAGTCTATTATCAGCAAAGTGTTTGTCTATAAAATTTTACTAAAGGACCAGTTAAGTGGGAAAAAAGTTGTCATTTTGTTGAGATTAGAAAAGTTCATGAAAAATGGAGCATTTTTTGTTTTTATGGCATGTTCTGAATCGTTATAGTTTTCGAGAAAATTGCATTTGAATTTTTCAATTTGTACATGTTTTCGTTGTAATACACAAACGTTTTTTGATTTTTTGCGAAAAAATCGAATTTTGGGCAATTTGTAAAAGTACGACTGCGCCGAACGGGGCACCAAACCAAACAAGCCAAAGGGTCCAAATTAGGCTTAGGTCTAAGCCTAAGCTTAGGCCTAAGCCTAAGGCCTAAGCCTAAGCTTAGGCTTAGACCTAAGCCTAATTGGGACCCTTTGGCGTGTTCGGTGCCCCGTTCGGCGCAGTCGTACTTTTAAAAATTGTCAAATTTTGCTCGAAAAATTGAATTTTTTGCGGAAAAATCGATTTTTGCATTGATATTTTAAATTTTCTTAAAATGAATAGTGTAGCCATTTTTTATAGCTAAATGAGACGAACAAAATGACACCAAAATTATTCAATTTGAACATTGTTTTGGGTTATTGAAACGAAAATTCTGATTCATGTATTCGTTTCAATAACCCAAAACAATGTTCAAATTGAATAATTTTAGTGTCATTTTGTTCGTCTCATTTAGCTATAAAAAACTACTACAATGTTCATTTTAAAAAATTTTAAAAATCGATTAAAAATTCAAAAAAGTTTGTGTATTACAACGAAGAGCTTGTAACAAATTCCAAATTTCAAACGCAATTTTCTCGAAAACTATAACGCTTCAGAAGATGCCGTAAAAACAAAAAATGCTCAATTTTTCATGAACTTTTCGAATTTCAACAAAGAATGGTAACTTTTTCCTCACTAGATTGGTCCTTTAATGAGTTGTAGTGGAACATACCATTTCTTCATGAACAAGTAATGAGTTCTCGGTCCACTTGGACAACTTGATTCGTGGCCGAAAATCTCCCCGACATGGTGGAAACCAGTCATATAGCTCAATTTCCATCACTTTCGATGAGCGCGGATCTTCAATTACATATAAACCGACTGGGTTGACGCTAGCTACACATATTCGACCATCCTGGTTTAGTTGTATGCAATCTGAGCAGATGTTCACGTCGTTGATTGGGAGTTGCCATAGGTATTCCTGAAGATTGACTACATTTAGCAATGAATTGAGCCGATGCTGTAGTAATGGAATTACTAACTTGATTCAGGGAAAAATTGGTTTTGAAGCGAAAATGGTTATTTTTAAAGAAAAAGGGAAAAATATTGTTTTTCTAGGGTTTCAAATCTACAGAGTGGGTAAAAAAAGTGAATTTTTGGGAACCGAAAATTCATTTTTTTGGAAACATGAGCCCTCTAGAAGTAATTTTATGCGGGAAATCGATTGTGCGCTTTCCTGGAGCGTGAAAACACTTCCCTGGCCCTGATTCAAGGAAAAATTATCTTTGAAGCGAAAATGGTTACACGCACCCACCCTGTAATAACACTAAAGAAGTAATATACCTGCTCAGAAAACCCAGTACTTCTCATATGGTGCATATCCAAACTAAACATCCGCCGCATAAATGAATCTGCTTTCTAAATAAAAACAGGGAGCTAATATAACACAATACGGGGCCACAGACGTGAAAAAATTTCAAAAATTTTGTTCTGGAAATGACCCCTCTAGGGGTAAAAATATGCAGGAAATCTGAATTTGACATTTTCGAAGCGAAAAACACTTCCTTGATTCAGAGAAGGCCTGTGTATTGAAGCGAAAAGTTGCAAAAATGCGATTTTTGCCTCTAAAAAAATCACATTTTGCGACTTTTTGCTTCAATACACAGGCCCTCCCTGAATCAGGGAAGCGTTTTTCGCGTTGAAAATGTCAAATTCGGATTTCTCGCATGTTTTTACACCTAGAGGGGTCATTTTCAAAAAAATATTTGAAAATTTTTTTCAAACATTTACGGCGCTGGAGGGAAGACAACCGTCCGATCTGGCAAGTTAAGCAACGTTGGGCCTACAGTTTCGATCTCACCATGGTAAAACTTTTTGATTTTCAAACAAGTTTTTTGAAAATCAACAAGTTTTACCATAGTGGGATCGAATCCCCCGGCTCAATGTTGCTTAACTTGCCAGATCGGACGATCGGATTCTCTCTCTCTCTCTCTCTACGGAGCGTCAACTTCTTTCATTCGTTCTCGTAATATAGTCTGTTTCACGAAGAGTTTCCAAAAAGCTCCGAAAGCTGTTTTTCGCATAAAATTATCCCTAGGCAAAAATTTTCATCAATTTTGGACGATGAAAAAAGATTTGGCTCCGAGTGGGATTGAACCCGGGTCTTCAAACTCGAAGCCTGTGATGCTATCCACTAGGCTTTCAGCGCTTTTTGGAACCTCTCTATGAGACAGACTTTAATATGGAAATAAAATGNACTCGAAGTCTGTGATGCTATCCACTAGGCTTTCAGCGCTTTTTGGAACCTCTCTATGAGACAGACTTTAATATGGAAATAAAATGATTTTCTGGATTATACCTCAGGATGAATAGGAAACTTGGTGTATTCTACCAAATCTGGCTTAACGTTATCTTGAATGCCCCATTCTCCAATCGATTTTGGCGGATCAATAGAAAATCTTTTACTCAAGTAAATTTTCTCATGCGGACGGTCAATTCCTTAAAGTACCACCAGTCGACTCGACAAAAAACACTGTATGAAAAAGTTATATATTCGGAGAGGGGGGGGGGGGAGGGGTAAACCACCAAAAAGTTGATTACGTCATATCTGGATGATCCCTAACCGTCTGAATCGTTGTCGAGAGAAACACGTTTGAAGTTGGCCATTTTTGAACAATTCTGTGTATTACAACGAAAAATATGAACGCAGTGAAAATTTGGTGCACATAATAACGGGGTATACACAATAATTTTTTTAGTGTTTGATTTGATGGTTTACCCTTAGCTTAGCGCTCAGAAGGTCTTGGCCAAAAATAAAGGTTAAACTATCAAACCAAACACTAAAAAAATTTGTTTTAACACATTTTTTAAAATGGTGTATATTACAACGAAAACATGAACGCAGTGAAAATTCAATATGAAGAAATGGACGACAATTGTGCCTGTAATTCCCTTATCGTCCCATTATTTGTTAATTGTGTTCACTGCGTTCATGTTTTCGTTGTAATACACAGATTTTTCAAAAATCGCCAACTTCAAACGCAATTCTCTCAAAAACTACAACATTTCAGGACATGCTGTAAAACCAAAAATACTCCATTTTTCATGAACTTTTCGAATATATCATTTTTTCATAGTGTTTTTTGCCAAGTGGACTGGTGCTTGAAATCACAACATAAGGAAATTTGTTGATTTACCCAATGGAATTCCGTGTTTTTGAAAGACTTCATAGATCGACTCCAATACATCTTTCGACGAATAAGCGTCAAAATCAAAGACATTGCGAATAGCGAAAACCAACGAATCGTCGGGGAAAAGCTGCAGGTGTTTGACAATGTTGACTAGTTCTCTTGTCGAGTAAG
Source organism: Acrobeloides nanus (assembly GCA_900406225.1). Taxonomy (NCBI): domain Eukaryota; kingdom Metazoa; phylum Nematoda; class Chromadorea; order Rhabditida; family Cephalobidae; genus Acrobeloides; species Acrobeloides nanus. The sequence goes on along the minus strand of OZJO01015290.1, from coordinate 10,007 downwards.
GATATGATAAGAGAGAGTTATCGGCCATTTCCCTCAGCTCATCAAAGGCGGCAACTAGTTGTTTTAGCTTGTCAATAGGCACATCTAAAATTCGTGAAAATAAGGGATTTAGGGAGCTACTACACAATGGGGGGGGGTGCACCCACGTGAAAATTTGTTCAAAATTTTTTTCTGGAAATGACTCCTCTAGGGGTAAAAACATGCGGGGAATCCGAATTTGACATTTTCAAAGCGAAAAAATTTTCCTGATTCAAAGGAGCGTGTATTGAAGCGAAAAGTCGCAAAAATGCGAAAAAACGAAATATAAGAAAAAGCGTTGTTTTTAGACCAAAATGTGTTGTTTTCTCAAATTTTAATTTTTGCGACTTTTCGCTTCAATACACAATACGCCTTCCCTGAATCAGGAAATTGTTTTTTCTTGAATCAGAGAAGCTTCGAAAATGTCAAATTCGCATGATTTTACCCCTAGAGGGGTCATTTCCAGAAAAAAAATTTTGAAAATTTTTTCACATAGGTGGTCCCCCCCCCCATTGTGTAGTAGCTCCGGATTGAGCAAAACAATCACTATACCAGGTCCATACTGCTGAAGCATAGCCATTTCTTCGTCACGACTTGGATTGCCNAGTAGCTCCGGATTGAGCAAAACAATCACTATACCAGGTCCATACTGCTGAAGCATAGCCATTTCTTCGTCACGACTTGGATTTCCCACAATATGGACCGAGAAAAGATCCCCTAACAGTCCGAAGAGATTATTGCCCAAGAATGGGAAACCCGGTCGATTGGCCAGCATTATAATGCGAAAATCTTTGTGCACACCTAAAAACTTGATTATCCATGTATCTTTTTTTGTATGCTTTACGAATATGCTTGTCATTTTCGAATGGCGGAAACCCATCGGGTTGAATCCTTCTGCCATCTGATAAATACAAAACACCAGAGTCGAGCAGCGACTTTAAAATAGCTACGACATGAAGCGGTGCCTTATCGGCTTCATCTATCACAAGGACATAGCCATTTTTGACGGCTTGCACAAGTGGAGAATCCTCGTGTTTCAGAATCCCATCAACAACAGTAGTTTGTACTAAAAATATGGTGTAGTGAAGTTTGGCTAGTAGGGCTCTCCCCTGATTCAGGGTCTTCGCTGCAATAAAAAAATTTCAAAAATTTCCAACTTCAAACACGATTAACTCAATGCCGTTAACGACTCAGAATTTACTGTAAAAACAAAAAAGATCGTACAAGTTCCTATCGGACTTGCGTTTGAAGTTGGCGATTTTGAAATCTGTATACTACAACGAAAACATGAACGCAGTGAATACAATTTTATTCGATCGAAAAAAGTTGCGCATTATAATAATCTATAAGTATACCTGTTAAGCTTTGCACAGTTGTATCTCGATGCAATTGGATGTACTTTCTGGGTCGATTGATAAGTTGCAAGAAGCGATCCGTGACTTTATTCTTCCCCACGCCTTGATTGCCAATCAACAACAAGTGAGAACCAAGCTCAAAATCTCTGGCCATATCGTTCATTATGCGAAGATGCTGAAAATTAAGAAAGTAACATATATGACAAAAGCTATTGAAGCTAATTTACTTGGTCATTATCATAAAAAAGAATTTCTGGAACCATTGTCTCATGGATGGCAGTTTTGTGCACTCCTGCCAAACTTTCTTTCCATTCTAAATTTCTTGTTTACTTGAAAATTCACTAGAATTTACTGTGATCAATCGCTTCATCAGACTTTTCATCGGGTACGATGCCGACATCCGACAATGCTTTTTCAAACGCGACTTTGGTAACAGGTGGTAAGAAGCGTGACATCGCAGCTCTCTGAACAGCACAATAGATGCCTTCAGAAGAGTTCAGTGAGTGTCGTTTGAGGATGTATAGTAGCCTTCTGAAGGATAACGACAGAGCTATTCCTCGAATCTGAAAAAAAAGTTTGCCGAACGAATTCATTGTACTCACTCCAGCATCAGATGAAGCGTGCAACAAATCCACTAGTTTAAGTAGTTTTAAAGATGTTTCTGGGTTGCTGTGCGGCACGACTTTTTCGATAATTTCATGTTTCTCTGAGATTGACATCGTTTTGAGAGAGTGGAAGAGAAAGAGAGACCCAACTTGTTCATTGAGCCAAGTTGAGCCTTTTGATTCTTCACCAGATGCATCACCCAATGCGACAAGTCGAAATCGATCGGAGATTTTATAAACACCTCTGAAAATTTGATTTTTATTAATAAATCCTAATTTTTTGGTTACAACTACTACAGACTACAACTATTACTACAGTAGTAGTCTGTAATAATAGTTGTAGTCTGTAGTAGTTGTAGTCTGTAGTAGTTGTAGTCTGTTGTAATAGTTGTAGTTTGTAGTAATAGTTGTAGTCTTTAGTAGTTGTTGTAGCCTGTAGTAGTATTTGACTGGCTACAACTACTACTACAGACTGCAACTACTACTACAACTATTACTACAGACTACAACTACATACTACAACTACTATAGACTACAACTATTACTACAGTAGTAGTTGTAGTCTATAATAATAGTTGTAGCCTGTAGTAGTAGTTGTAGCCTATAGTAGTCTGTTGTAATAGTTGTAGTCTGTAACAATAGTTGTAGTCTTTAGTAGTAGTTGTAGTCTGTAGTAGTAGTTGACTTGCTACAACTACTACCACAGACTGCAACTACTACTACAACTATTACTACAGTAGTAGTTGTAGTCTGTAATAATAGTTGTAGTCTATAGTAGTAGTTGTAGTCTATAGTAGTAGTTGTAGTCTGTAATAGTTGTAGTCAGTAATAATAGTTGTAGTATTTAGTAGTTGTTGTAGTCTGTAGTAGTAGTTGACTGGCTACAACAACTACTACTACAACTATTACTACAGACTATAACTATTACAACAGACTACAACAACTACTACAAACTACTACAACTACTACTACAGACTGCAACTACTACTTAGTAGGCTTAGTAAAAAGTTATATTACTTTTTGTTCAGCTCTTCTTCAGTCTGACCAGTTTTGTTCATCAGCAAGTCAAAATTCACAGAGCCGATTAATCTGGTCCCATCGGGGAGCTGGAGATAGCGAAAATGAATTAATGGTGCCAAGATTTCCAGAGCACTCCAGTGAATTCTTAAATGAAATATAACTTTTAATCAAATGCACTCGTAGATATACCTTTCAACTCCATCCAGGATACAGAGGTCACCACGCTTGGCTGCCCTTACAAGCTAAACATTTTTAGTTATGGTAGTAGGATATGGCCTAAAATTAGACGTTACTTGACTATCCTCCCATATTGTGTCTCCATTCTCCAGCATACGCCTCTGTTGAACTAACTCTCGGCTATTCATGTCTTGATACAATACAATCCTAAACGAAGAGCATAGAAGGCTTAATAGTAGATATAGTCTCACGTCTCTGTGTTATAGCCCAATCGTTGAGCAAATTCTTCGATGATGGTTGTTTTACCAGAGCCTCTTTCGCCCAATAGACAAAAATCTGCATTAGCATGTGTCAACATTAAATCAGATAATAACTTTTCATGCATGACTGTAGGAATATAACTATGTCGTTGGGTCTTGGAGATATGACCACCAAACGGCACCTATAAAATTAAAATTTATTGTTGAAAACTATCGAATCGAAGATCTTTTGCCAATCGTTTCAATAAACACAATTTTATTGAAAATCAGGGAAATTCAAGCAACTTGAAACGAAAAAAAACGTGAATCCTTATATAGCTTTTTTGATGCATCCCTGCGTGGTCGTATGATGGGAAAATCTAACTAATCCTGATTTTCCCACCATGTTTGCAAATTTCAAAACAGTAAAATTATCGCCGACTTATATAGATTTAGCAATGCATCCCTGCATGGTCGTATTGGCAGGAAAATATGATTAGTTACAACTAAGATTTGAACTAATTTTATTTTCCCGCCAATACGACCACGCAGGGATGCATTGCAAAATCTATACAAGTTGACGATAATTTGATAGTTTTACTGTTTTGAACAAAGAATAATCAACCAGTCTAACCTTGGCTGTACATGTGTTTTTGTCAAAAGTAATATCAACATGAGCCAAATTGCTTTCAATAGCGTCTTGAGCTATTTTCTCAACCTTGGCTTCGACTTTCTTTGGTTCTCTTGAAATTGTGAATCGTTGGAGAAAGTCTTCAAAAATCGGGAGCTGGGTATCCTTTTTCAAAATTGCATCCGATGGATAGCATAAAGAGAAGATATGCTCAGCTGAATATGAGGTATTCAAATTCTATAAAAAACGTTTCATTCTTATTAAGCTCCAAAACATACCCAAACTTGAACAGCTTTAAGCAGATTATCTATAGGAACTAATGGCAAGGTTATAGCCGAATTTTCGGCTTTTTGAGAATTGATGCCATATGCAAGTGCAAGCAAGGTGTTCAATCGATCCATCCCCACATTGGGTGCGAGAAATTCGCATAGCGAAGACATTGAAGAAAATGGCAGTTCACTAATTTGTCGACTTTGAAATCGAGATCGCAACGGGGGATCAAGAGAATGGCCTTTGAAAGCTGGAACTGGGAGACCTAATGCAATCACATGAAAATCTTCGGAAACCCTCTCTAATTTCATTTTCTTTAATTCTTCTTGCGAATATTTCTACAACAGTATACAATAATTATCATCAGGGGTGCCAGATTTTGAAATTTGAATAATTAGAATTCAAGGACAGTAAAAGTAATAAATTTTCAAAAAGTTTCTTCATAAACCCCCTGCTGAAAAATTTTTTCAGGAGGGGAAAACTTAAAATTCGTTACTTTTACGATCCAACTTGAACTCGATTATGCGAATTTCGTAATCTGGCACCCCTGAAGTACATCTATAGATTCTATAAAAAGAAACACCTCTAACAATTTATCATATCTACTAGCGGCCATAAGGAATCTTCCATCCTCGAGCTGCATTTCTCGATTTTCTAATAAGTTGTTCAGAATGGGTAGAACATTTCGCTCAGCCTTTTCAACACCATCAATTACTAACACACGTCCATTCAACGCAGCAGAAACCGCACACTAAAATGATAAAAATCAATACAGGGTGTTCCAAAAAACCGCCATCTAGTAATTTTTTGGCAAAAATTTTTTCTCCAAAATGACTCATTAGGGGTATTTTTATGAGAGTAATCGATTGTGCGCATCGAAAAACCTTGAAAACGCCTCTCAGGCAATGAGATATAAGATTTTCGTTTTTTTTCAGTTATTTTCGGTGAAATTACTGGCGTTTTCAAGTTTTTCGATGCGCGCAATCGATTCCTCGCATAAAAATACCCCTGAGTCATTTTGGAGAAAAATTTTCGCCAAAAAATGACCAAATGGCGGTTTTTGGAACACCCTGTAGCATGTTTAGAATTTTTAAACACCCACTAGATCAGAATAAAAAGCATTCCCACCACGAATTTCACGTCGTTGTTTGATGTCAGCTTCAGTAGTATCTCTTGAAATGGAAAGATATTCAAATTCACGATTAGATAGCTCCTTAAAATCACTTAGGAGCTACTAAACAATAGAAGGGCTACCCAAGTGAAATTTTCAAAAAAATTTTCTGGAAATGACCCTAAAAACATGTGGGAAATCTAAATTTGACATTTTCGAAGTGAAAAACGCTTCCCTGATTCAGGGAAGGCTTGTGTATTGAAGCTAAAGGTCACAAACATCTAATTTCTGCAACTTTTCGCTTCAATACACAGGCTTTCCCTGGATAAGGGAAGCGTTTTTTCAATTCGAAAATGTCAAATTCGGATTCCCCCGCATGTTTTTACCCCTCGAGAGGTCATTTCCAGACAAAATTTTTTCATGTGGGTGTCCCCCCTCTATTGTATAGTAGCTCCAAAACTTATTTCTGTACATGGTAAATAATAAAAATTTACCAAATACATAAGAACAACTCTTGCCCTTAAAGCACCAGGTGGTCCTATGAAAAACACATCCTGCTTTAGTAAATCTTTCTGAAGCAACCATTTTATGTGTTGAACAATCGCAGGCGGTGTAATACGACTCGCTAAAAAATTTATAAGAACCCCCAAAACACCTTGTTTTTTGACCCAACAAAAATGAAAAAGTCAACATGGGCTCTACGGTGGCCTTGTAGAGAGGCTCGAAAGCGCTTTTCGGAGCAAACTTCCGGATGGTTCTGTTCAGATGTTTTTTTTATGCATTTCTGAAACTCATTTTTATTTTAAACTGATTTATTGCACGAAATCATGTTTATGGTCAGCATAAAAAAGCATCTGATGCAGTGATGTTTTTAAAGCGAATGTGTCAAAATTCGTTATGTGAAAATTATTTTTGCGAAAACTCGCCGTGCCAAAATTCGAATGCAAAAAGTCTGTGGGAAAATTCGTTTTGCCAAAATTCGTATACGAAAAATCATAGAGCCAAAAGTAGCTAGAATCTTACAGAATCCAATCGGTACAAGTTCTAAATTCTTTGCTTGATGCACAGGTACTTTTACATTACCAACTTTTACAAAACCTAAACAGTGGCTTCAAATATATGACATAGTAGGGGGAGGGAGCAAAAGTCCTCGACAAGGGAGCAAGTCTTGACATTTCAAAAACGTGTTTTCTCGACAATTCTGGACGAGAAAACACCTTTTCAGCGTTTTTGACAATGCTAGGACTTTTGCCCCTTAGCTGAGAACTCCCCCTTTTGTGCATTACGAGGATCGCATAAAAATTTGAAATGGTGGAAACTTACCGTGTAATTGTCGCACTAGAAATAATCTAGGCAGCATAATAATACAAATCTCCAAGTAAATTTGATTAATGGAATAGTTTATACAAATATCCTAATAAAAAATTTCTGGATTCAGAATTTATTTGTTACACGACGCAACAATCATTGCATCGTGCGACACAGATCACTGCTTCGAGATCAAAGTATAGGTCCTATGTGACACTTAAAATTTAATAAATAGCAATGTGAATAACAATTTGGCACTAGTTGGTCGTTTGATGTTTCGAAACTTGACATTTCGAAACGTTTTTTATGTTTTTGAGCTGATTTCTCCAGAAATACAACGCCAATTCTGATGTCGTTAGAAAGCTGGATTTCGTAGCAATCGAATGACACCAAAATCATGCCATAACTCTTTCTGATTGAGGAGTTATTGCATAATTAGTCAAAAATGTCGAAAAAACTGACATTTTTTACTAGTTATGCAATAACTCTCCAAAGAGTTATGGCATGATTTTGGTGTTATTCGATTGTTACGAAATCCAGCTTTCTAACGACATCAAAACTATCAGGATTGGCTTTGTGTTTTCAGAGAATCAGCTCAAACACATAAAAAACGTTTCGAAACATAAAACGACCTTCGGCACTAGTTAATTTAGGGCGCATCTCAAAATTTTTCTTGATTTTTGATAAGCACTTGGAAACGAGCCTCGCATTATGAGATTCGCCACAAAAGATTGCAAATAGTCTCGACGGCGTCAAGACACGTACAAATTCGTGCGAATTGCTTTTTGTCGAGAACCAACTTTTTCGTTCGAGACTATTATTCGCTGTCGAGACAATTTGCATTTTCGTGATTCTCATTGAAATGTTGCTGCTGAAACGTTAAGCAGCCTAAAAATCAAGTAAATTTTAGAGGTGCACCCTAAACTAAACTAGTGTCCAAAATTAATTCAGACGTAAAATAGGCAATCTTTTATTTACACAAAATTTCGATCAATAAAACAAAGTAACTATATATAAAGCTTAAAAAGAAGCTATCAAAAATACAATCATTATATAAAAAATTAGAGATCGAAAATTTTGATCAATTTTATCATCAAAGTTGATCAAAACTGCATTACTATCGAAAATTCGCTTGCATTTCGATGATTTTCCCCCTTAGATCTACAAGTAGACCCCCCAATTTTGATCTTTTTCCAAGTCTATACCCCCAGTTTTGATCAAATTTTGATCGTTTTTTTAATTTAAAAAAAATAAAAATTTGATCAAAACTGGGGTATAGACTTGGAAAAGGTAAAAATTGAGGGGTCTACTCGTAGATCTAAGGGTCTCATAGAAATGCAAGTGAGTTTTCGATCGTAATCGAGTAAAAACATGCAGTTTGGATCGATTTTGATGATCCAAATGGATCAAAATTTTCGATCTCTATACAAAATAGTCATAATACATAAATTAGACATAACTCAACGACGTTTAAGAACATAAAATAAGATAATAGTAGCTTCAAAAATGGCGACCAATGTCACTCCAATGTTCCAATTGGAGAGATTATTCCAACGATTATTTTGCTCTTTTTCCAAATTTTGCAGCTGATTGGATAACCCAGCCACTAATCGACGCATCTTCTTCAACTCTCGTAGAGGATTTTCATCGATCGCAATAGATGCTTGACTTATAATTTCCTAAAACGTTGCATAGTTTTTGAACATGAATTATTTTTCTCCACACTTTTCAAGTGTTGCGTGTGACATGCAAAACATTTGTTTTAAGCAGGGATGCCAAGAATATTTTTTCAAAATCAGCACATCTGACTTCAAAAATCAGATTTTATGAGCAAAAATCTGCAAAATGCTACTAATTTTCCATTATATTTCTTATAAGTTTGAAAAAATTTCGCATCTCAAAAATAAGATTTGATACTGAAAAAAATCAGTTTTTGCCAGATTTGACATCTCAAAATCAGCACTTTTCTGAAAAAATCAGCAGACTTGGCACCTCTGTATTGAAGCAACCTCGAAATAAATCGTTTTTAAGCCCCTTTCAATCCATAAACTTACAGGACTGGCTTGAGACTTTCTATTATTAGCTTTTTCATACGGATAGTCATTCGCCGTCAATACTTGGGGCACATGAATGCCTTCATCCTGAAATAAAATAGCATAAAAATTTTAATTTGAAATGTATACAAGCAGTGTCATAATTTTGGTCCAGATTGGGGGAAGTTTTTTGGGAAAGATTTTTAAACAAAAAACAGCTCTGCAGGCGAAAAATTTGATTGAAAAATGCTTGTTTTTAAGCTGAAAATGCTCAGAAAATTGAATTTTGTTGAAAAAAAGGCCAATTTTGGTCAGTTTTTGATCGAAAAAATTTTTGGACTAAAACATAAGGGAAAATTTTTTCATTTTTCCAGTTTTGGAGGAGGTCCCCCATAATTACGACGCTGTGTACAAGTTTTCCAAAATGACTTTGAAAAACAATAAAATTCAACATAAAATTTACATGAGTTGAAGAAGAGAGGATTCGATCTTGTAAAACTTCTATAGGCTCGATAGATCCAGCTACATGTTGATTTCCGCCTCCAATAATAATACGATCAGGTACTCGCATTTCTTCGACAAAATTCTGTGATGATTTAGTTTTGGAATTTGAAGGATCCCCTGCTACACTAAACAAGATCCAATAAAATGGCATACACAATAACGGAACGAATCAACAGGGGCGAACAAGAACGGGACACAAAAAGTGACAATTTTTTCTTCAAATCTCAGCTTCTTTAAGGAATTTTTAGATAGTGTAAAAGACTTTTTTTCTAACTTTTTATTTTTATCCTGAGTAAAAAGATCTTTGACACCATTAGAAATCAAAACCGTTCCATCTTCAGCAGCGTAATCGTTTAGATGTACCCGCAATACTCTCTGCTACTATAGATTCAATCCACATTTCGTCAATTCATGTCGCTTTTCCTTGCAACGTTTTGAACAGGATCGAATGTTGCTTTCTAAACTTCTCCAGCCATCCGTTGCTAGCTTTAAAATCATCGATACTACTTTCTTCCGCAACTTTTAGGGCAATAGGAACGAATTCACCGCATACTTTTTTGAGGAACGAGCGCACAGTTTTTTGTTTTTGAAATAATTCAAAATTGACGTGGCGAATTCCGATAATTTTGGTGTCATTTTAAAACGGGCAATCGTAGCAATCCAATGACACCAAGATCATGGCATATCTCTTTATGGTTGCTGAGATATTTGATAAAATGTGAAAAATGTCGATTTT
>OZJO01015288.1:0-20601 GCA_900406225.1 Acrobeloides nanus | reverse complement strand
CGCACAACGCAACGTTTTAGTATCAGGCCTGAAATCAGTCAAAAAATCTCCAACTTCAAACGCGATTATCTCGACAACGATAACGATTCAGAATTTACTGTAAAAACAAAAAATGCTCCATTTTTCATGAATTTTCCGAATATATATAAATTATGGCAAATTTCGATAATCTAAAAATCGTAACGTTTTAGTATCTTCGCACAACGCAACGTTTTAGTATATCCCGGCCGCGGGTTCGAATCCCACTTGAAGCTAAATTTTTTTGCCCCCTTGGCGAGGGCTTTTGCCCCTCCCCCCTTATACCTTTGTGACGCTAGGGTCCGGGACCCTATGGGGTCCCAGACCCGGGACCCAACTGAGGTCCGGGGTCCCAAAAAAGTGGGTCCCTTTCGGACTCTGGTGATCCCCATTGGGTGATGGGTGATAGCACCCAAAATTCACCCACTGGGTGATGGGTGATTGTGGGTTATTCACCCATCCCACTGGATGATGGGTGATTTATGGACGTTAATTTTACGATGGCACGATGATTTGGTACGATAGCTTGTGCCGTTGCTTGTGGTGGTACGCTAGCTTGTGCCGACCCTTATGATGAGATTGAGCAGCAAAAGAAGTTAAAACTGTCGAAGATTGAATTTTGTTAAACTGGCCAAAATCGATTTTCTTACTTGTACTTTTTACTATGTTGTGCTAAATTTTTAGAGTGCAATCTTTTTTTTATAATAAAGCTTTTATATTGGAAATGGCTAATCAAGACGTTTTATCGTTCATAAGTTATTTTTAATTGTTTTGATAATCAATGCCTTTAGACCTAATTTTCTACCCAGAAACTAAATTTTACTTTTTAAGACATACCTCAAGAAAAACATTTTTTATTTTGGATAGTTAAATTCGATGTCGAATAACTTGAAAAGGTAGGTCTTTTTTCATTTTTTTCTCATGGTTCTTATGATTTTTTAGTTTGAGACTTTTATTGGCCAAAAAGTCAGAGACATCAAAACCTATCGTTGCTAAACCTTCAGTTTTTGGCGATGAATCCGATGAGGAGCCATTAACCGCTTCTGAAAAATTTGAAATAAAATATTCTTCAAATAAGAGGTACCAAAAATTTCATCAAAATTTTGACTAAATCTGGAGCTTTTCAGCAAAGATCAACGAATGGTTGAAAAAGTTATGGCCGAAGATCCGAACGCATATAAATATGACGAGGTTTATGATGAGATTGAGAAGCAAAAGAATGTTAAAACTGCCGAAGATAAGGCTAAGGATAAAGAAAAAGCTGTAAGATAAATTTTACGAGAGCCCTCTTTAGTGCTACTGAAATGTGCTGTTGTTAGTTTATCGTATGTTGAATTATGCAAAGTTTATGCTAAAGTTCGATTTTCTAATATTTTTTAGCTTAAAAATTGACCCTCTAAAGATTTTTGGGCTCAAAATTCGATCTACAGAATTTCGAGTATAAAATGAATTGCTTATTAAATTTTGAGTTCAAAGTTTGATTCTTTTTTTAACCAAAAATTAATTTTGTCTTGGTTTGCTTATTTCAGTTTCTACCACTCTTTTACTCTATTGAACTGCTATTTTTAGCCCAAGTATGCGGACAAAATTATATTGGCACACAAGAAGCGTAAGCTTGAAAAATTGTTAGTTGAGGAGAGAAAATTCAAAAAAGAAAGAGCTTCCGAAGGCACAGAGTTTGATGACAAAGAGGCTTTTGTGACCGGTGCATACAAAAAGCAGATTGAAGAAAGGAATAAATTCCGAGAAGAAATTGAAAAGCAGGATTATATCGATTGTATGTGGTTAAAAAAATTAAAGGCTTAAAAATTGATTTTGGACCTAAAAATGGGTTCAAGGTTTATTTTTGAGCACAACATTTTTTTTTTTTTGAAAAATGATTTTTAGTTTAAAAGTAATCTTAGAGACATTTTTGGTTCAAAAAATGATTTTTTCTCATTTTTTTAACTCAAAAATTAGAATTTGAATCCAGTTTTAGTTCAAGATACTATTTTTTAGCTCAAAATTTTTTCATAAAAACTCATTGTTCCTATTTTTCAGCCCTTACAAAAGTGGAGAACCAAAAAATGTGGCAGTCCGGATTTCACCGAATATTGCTCAATAATCTCACCACCGATGAGAAAATTGAAATTCGTGGAGAAGAGAAGAATAAATTCCGAGAAGAAATTGAAAAACAGGATTATATTGATTGTATGTGGTGGAAAATTGAGGGCTTAAAAATTGATTTTGCATCCAAAAATGGGTTCAAGATTATTTTTGAGCACAAAATTTGATTTGAAATTGATTTTTAGTAGTTTAAAAGTAATCTTAGATCCATTTTTGGTTCAAAAAATGATTTTTTCGCTCAAAAATTAGAATTTGAATCTAGTTTTAGTTCAAAATACTATTTTTGAGCCAAAATTTTTTCATAAAACTCATTTTTCCTATTTTTCAGCCCTTACAAAAGTGGAGAACCAAAAAATGTGGCAGTCCGGATTTCACCGAATATTGCTCAATAATCTCACCACCGATGAGAAAATTGAAATTCGTGGAGAAGAGAAGAATAAATTCCGAGAAGAAATTGAAAAACAGGATTATATTGATTGTATGTGGTGGAAAATTGAGGGCTTAAAAATTGATTTTGCATCCAAAAATGGGTTCAAGATTATTTTTGAGCACAAAATTTGATTTGAAATTGATTTTTAGTAGTTTAAAAGTAATCTTAGATCCATTTTTGGTTCAAAAAATGATTTTTTCGCTCAAAAATTAGAATTTGAATCTAGTTTTAGTTCAAAATACTATTTTTGAGCCAAAATTTTTTCATAAAACTCATTTTTCCTATTTTTCAGCCCTTACAAAAGTGGAGAACCAAAAAATGTGGCAGCTCGGATTCCTTGTGTCCCGGACTAACGATGAGTTACATTGTCGCTTAGAAGTTATAAAAGAAGTTCTAAAACAGAGAAATACTGAAAACGATATCAAAAATGCAAAAGAACGCTATTATATCAGATTGGAAAGTGGCGAAGTTACTCTTCCTGTTTAATATTGTACTATATTTATAAATGTATTTTGTTATGTTTTAATAAAAAACAAAGCTAAAAGGAGAGTCCAATTTTCTGTTACAACAACCATATATACACCAAGGGGTATTGTTGTTGGTTCAAAATTTCATAAGCATGCTTATCAAAAAATCGAATACAAAAATATTAGGCCTTAAATAGCAAAAAAAAACAGGATATTTGGTTCAAAATTTATTAATTATCCATTTATTATTTCGAAAATGGCTGATTCATTAAGCATTATCAGTAAAATGTTCGGAAAAAAATTGTTGTTGGTTCAAAATTTGATAAGGATGCTTATCAAAAAACACAAATAAACCATTAGGCTTAAAAATTGCATAAAAAAGAGCGATAATCAAGAAAATTAATTGTTTGCTTATTGACATTATTTTCGAACCTAAAGCGAGGTAAATTTTAAATGTATTTTTAACAATTTTACACAGCCCCTTGCGTGCCATTTGGTTTTTATCACATACGCCAGTGATTTTACGGGTTAAATTTTTTTGCTAAAATTTCTACGACATAAATTTTGTCTAAGTATGAGTTTTGAAATGATATAAATAACTTGTGGGGGAGGGGGTATCTTTTGACTCTTATGAAAAACTGAAAATATCGGAAAAATATCAACCAATTTTTGATTTTTGGACCTTTTTTTGGTTTCCAGCGACAGCCTTTTAAAAATCATGTCATGAATTTTGATCATTTCTTTTTAAATTTATCAGAATAAGCCTTGCCTACACCTAAGCCCAAACTCAAGCCTAAGCCCACGCCTTAGCTTAAGAATAAGCCTAAAACAAGCTTATTCCTAAGAATAAGTCCAAGCCTAAACCTAAGCCCAGACCCAAGCCTAATTCAAGTTGCCCAGGTATCAATGTAAGACATTGTCATTTCGTTTTTTCGAGGAAAATTCATTTAAAGGTAAAAAAATTGATTTGTTTTTACAAAATACCCCCTATTTTTTCAAAGAAAAAACGTATTTTTTATTGTTTAGCTCACAAAAATTATGATTTTTGATGGGACCAAAACAATTTTTTTTTAAATTGCAAATTTTTAAAATTTTTACCTATTTTTAAGCAATTTTTAAAATTTTTTTGTTTAAAAAACTGAATTTTTCTTTTAATTGAAGTCCCCCCCCCCCCATAAGTGGGCAGGCGGATCTNATTTTTACCTATTTTTAAGCAATTTTTAAAATTTTTTTGTTTAAAAAACTGAATTTTTCTTTTAATTGAAGTCCCCCCCCCCCCATAAGTGGGCAGGCGGATCTTGCCGTTGAAAAGTGCGAAGGGGTCTAGGTAGGCAAGTAGGGCAAAATTACATGTAACAGTCAAATTTGTTTAATTTAGACATTTAATGATGAGTGACGAAGATTTTCAAACATTTTTAAAAACATTGTATGCGGAATGCCGAGGAGAACCTCGCCAGGGTCAAGATGCAGTCGGATGGGTAATCAAAAACCGATCTACAAAGAGTAACATTTCAATCAAAGAAGTTTGTGAGAAGCCATATCAATTTGAATGCTAGAACAACATTAAACCTGAGCAATTCACGATGGACGAGAAAGAATTTCCGCATTGGGCTGATAATTTGGGAATTAAGGATCGAATGCGTCATGGCGTAGAAAGATGGGCTAGAGAACTATACAATTCAAAAGGTCCGGATCCAACTGGCGGTGCAGATCATTACAACAATCCGTCGAAAGAAGATCCTGATTGGGCAAGGAAGATGACGAAAACTAAAAAAATTGAAAATTTTATAAGTCTTAAGTTTGATAATCAAAATTTTTATGGTTTCAAAATTCCGAAATTATTTTTTGCTTTAAATAAATAAACACTTTCTCTACATGAAATATTGTTGTGAGATTTTTTAAATAGTATTTTTTGAGAAAACACAGTTTTATGGGGGGCTAGCTAGTCCGGCGAACCAGACCCATAAAAAAGGAAAAAATTTGGAGGAATGGGGTCGGATTCAAAAAATTTTTCGACTCCGAAGGAAAAAACATAAGAGCCTCGCGGGACCGAATGACTCGCGTATACGCCAGACTCCTTGTCCGAGTTTCAAGACTGATCGGAGAGATGATCAACTTTTATACCGAAAATCGACCAAGGCACTGCCGCACCACCAAGACTAACCAACGAGTCGCATGCGGCTAGCCCAACAACACGTTTGCACCTTCTTTTTTGCCTGTTTAGTGAATGCTGGTACATTGAGTCTAAAGTGAGTTTTAAAATTTAATGAATTACTTAAAGTTAGTGTAATGGCCATTAAAAATTTGAATTCTCGATGGGATCAGGTTTTCGTTTCAATTCACAGACTTTTGACGGAAAAATCGATTTTCGCACTGATTTTTAAATTTTCTTTAAAAAACATCCATTGTTATTTATAACTCTATACGACGAATAAAACGATACCAAAATTATCCAATTTGAAAATTGTCTTGGGCTATTGAAACGAAAACATGAACCAGGGTTTTCGTTTCAATAAATCAAATCTATGTCCAAATTGGATAAATTTGGTGTCATTTTATAGAGTTATACCAAAATGACGAATGTAAAAATTGATTTTTCTGCCAAAAGTCTGTGTATTGACATGACCTGCACGACGGCAAATTTTCGTTATAATACACAGAATTCAAATTTTACAATCTTTTTTGTCATTTTTCTCTATGAAAATGAAGTTTTTAGATGTTGTGTTTTTGGAAAAAGTTGTTCAAAGAAATGTCCTCTACAAGTTTGCAAAGCTTTTTTTGGGGGGGGAGGTGCATATTCCGGTTTATTGAGGGACAATAAAGACCTTTCACACTTTGGATATGGTATAGCATGTTGTTTTTTGTCAACTTGTGAAGCCATTAACTAGCCACACAGTGGCCGTCATCAGCTAACTCTATTTTTTTTAAAGTCAAGTCAGGGATACTCTACAAGAATATACTCGAAATTGTGTGAAATCGCACCATCAACTGTTGCCGTTCCCTTGTTAGCTATCGTTTTTTATCAGCTTCCGAAAACTTGTCCCTTATATGTACAGCCGCCACTAAGGGGTTAATCAATTTTTTATTGAAATCTAAAAATGAACCCAATTGGTAAAAAAATCATTTTTTTAGCAAGTCAGACAGCCGAAAATAATAAAGTGATTACAAAAAAGTACCACTGTTCAGACACAAACTTTGTAAGTTCAAAAATCACAATTTTCCAAACTTTGAAAGTCACAATCATAAGGTAGAACACAATTGTTTTCTGAATTGTTACAAAATACGAACGTTTTGTATCAAAGATGTTCTTGAAGTGTGCACACTAGCTTAAAGTTATACAAATATATTTCAAATACCAGACATGTGTAAACTAGCTACAAGATAAGTATTAAGAGTTCTAGCGCTTGATCAAATGAACTGTTTTTGTCATCGTTTCTCACCCGACTTGACAAATAAAAGCAGAGGGTGAGGAAGAGACTACAAAATAATTAAAAAATTGACCTAGAAAAGTGCTTTGTCTGGAATTTTGGATGCTTGAATTTTTTTAAAAGTAAATTTAGAGGGTTTATACATGTTGTATGAGAAAAAGTGTATACTTATACCTATAGTCCAGTGCCGTACCGGGGGTACATGTATCTCTCCCCCCCCCCCCAAGGGCCAAAAAGTGTAAAAATCCAAAGGGTCCCCCTTATGTTTTTGACCTAAAACAAGCTTATTCCTAAGAATAAGTCCAAGCCTAAACCTAAGCCCAGACCCAAGCCTAAGCCTAATTCAAACCTATGCTTAAGCCTAAGCTTATACCTATATATTTATCTTTATATTATACATTAACTTAATTACTTATTTTTATAGATGCCTTCTAAAATTGGCCCAAAAAATTCTTTCAACGATGCTGATATTTATATTACTAATGATGACTTAAAAGATAATCATCATAAAAATGGTATTGACATAAATGAAAATATACCATATCCAAATGATGATGGAGATGGAGATGATGTAACAATTCATACATACGAGCCAAGCCTTTTTGACAAATTTATTAACATCTTACTCTGTCGCCCGGATTTGGCCAAACAAAAGTTGGAAGCCAAGCCAGTTACTTTGATTGAATTAGTAAGTTATTGAGATAGATATATGACGCACTCTTTCGGCATCTCTGACCCACTCAAGAGGCTAAAAGTTAGGGGGGGGGGAATTTTTAATGAGAGTCCAAAATCCTCACACATCTCCTCTCTTCCACATCCACATTATTTGATGGCTAAAGTTTTGTTATGATCCCAATCGATCACAGGTTCCTGCAAAATCTTTCGGATGCAAGGGGAACCGAACCCTCATTAGTCTCAGTGATTTCGAACTCCTGGCAGTGCGCTGAACCACTACTCCATAGTAGCCACTGAACGGCTGATCGCTAGTTTTGATCTTGAAGTAGTGCCGACCGCAACAAGTTTAGACTTGGTTCAAAGTCGCCGGATCTTTTTTAACTATCATATAAATTTTTTAGTTCCGCTACGCCAAAAAATTCGATGTCTTCCTAATCTTCCTCGGAACCATTTGTGCCATCTGCAGTGGTGTCCTCCAACCCATCTTAGCCGTGATTGCTGGCCGCATGATAACCGTTCTCTTAGCATATCCTCCTCATTCTGGTGAATTTCGCTGGGCTGGCTACCAAAATGTCTACCTGTTCTTGGGCTTGGGTGTTTTTTCAATGATCGTTAACTTTTTTCAATATATGTTCTTCCAAAGGGTTTGCAACAGAATTATTGCCAAGTTAAAACATGAATATGTAAAAGCGATTATGAGGCAAAATGCTGGATGGTTTGATAGAAATTTAAGCGGAACGTTGACGACTAGACTTAATGAGTAAGTAATACTTTTTTTGATTATGAAAAATTTCTAAAGTCTAGAGCCTGGTTCAAAGTTTGGGATTCAAAGCCCGAACTCTGGGGTACAGGGTTTAGATTCTGGGTCCAGGGTCAAAAGTCAAGAGGTCAGAAGTCACTTGGAACATAGTCTAAAATTTTAGTAACATCGACCGAATCCGCGAAGGCATGGGTGAAAAACTCGGCCTCCTCCTCCGCGGTTTTGCCATGTTCATCGCTGCCGTCATCATCTCTTTCATCTACCAATGGAGACTCGCTCTAATGATGCTCGGTGTGGCACCAGCCACATGTTTTATCATGTCCACAATGTCCAACTTGATTGGCGATAACACGAGCAAAGAAATGAAAGGTGTTGGAAAAGCTGGAGCTATAGCGGAAGAATCCGTATTGGGTGTTAAAACGGTACAAGCATTTAACGGACAAGAAACAATGGTGAAAAGATACGAAGAGCAGTTGGAGATTGGGAAGAGATTTGGGATCTTGAAAGGATTTTGGGCTGGTTTATTTGGTGGATTATTCTTTTTGGTGCTTTATGCATTTTTGGGCTGTGGCATGCTGTAAGTTATACATTGTATCATTGATTATTCGGTTAGCCAGAACCCCAAATTTTACCCTTCGTGGTGAGCCGCTTAACCTTTCCCCTACGAGGACCTGGAGCCAGAGAAGTAATTTTGGTCTAAATTTGTGAGGGCGAAGTTTTGGGAGGAAATTTTTGGACTTCTAAAATTTACACTTTTCTTCTGGGGGAAGGCTACCACGTCAGTACTTTACCACTGAACCTTAGAGTCTCATGAACGAAGATCTGCCAAATTTATTTTTAACTTCACCATTTTCTAGATACGGAGGCTGGCTGCTCAAAGTCGGAATATTTACAACTCCTGGTGGTGTTTTTACATGTGTTTGGGCGAATCTACTCGGAGCCTATTTCTTAGGTCTCGTCTCACCACAACTCATGGTTTTGCTTAGTGCTCGTGTTTCTGCCGCCTCCATCTATTCCACTATCGATCGAAAACCAAAAATTGACGTTTACTCTACCTATGGTAAAAAACTAGCCAAACCAGTTGGAAGAGTCGAATTCAAAAATGTGCATTTCCGATACCCCACAAGAAAAGACTTAAAAATCTTAAATGGTCTAAATCTAATCATCGAACCTGGGCAAACAGTTGCTCTTGTTGGACATAGTGGTTGTGGTAAATCAACCTCAGTCGGTTTGCTAACAAGACTATATGAAGCAGAATCTGGTCGGGTCTTAATCGACGGTGAAGACGTCACTCAACTTAATTTGAACCATTTACGAAATGTCGTCGGTATCGTTCAACAAGAACCAATTTTATTTAATGATACCATTGCTGAAAACATCCGAATGGGCAACCCTGACTGCACTCAAGAACGCATGATCGAAGTTTGCAAGATGGCCAACGCACATGGCTTCATCCAAAAACTTCCAAAGAAATATGATACGATGATCGGAGAAGGTGGGGTCCAACTTTCTGGTGGGCAAAAACAAAGGATTGCTATAGCAAGAACGCTAGCAAGAGATCCAAAAGTTTTATTATTGGATGAAGCGACTAGCGCACTGGATGCACAGAGTGAAGATATTGTTCAATCAGCGCTGTATAATGCGGCTAAAGGAAGATCGACTATTATGATAGCACATAGGTTGTCGACGGTGAAGAATGCGGATAAGATTGTGTTTTTTGAAAAAGGTGAGATATAGTTTGACAACACCTTATACAAAAAAATTTAGGCGTCATTGTGGAACAAGGTACCCACCAAGAACTAGTTGAACTTGATGGTCGATATGCCGAACTTGTCAAAGCCCAACAATTCCAATCCGATGAAGATACTCCAACCGTTAAAATCACCGAAGAAGAATTAGAAGAAGAAGAGATCGATTTAGGCGATGGTTATGAATCCCAAACAAAAACCATTTCTCTTCCAAATAGTCATGCAGTCTCAAAATTCGATGATATCAGCCTCAATTCAAACTATGGAAGGAACCAATTTATGCGTGGGAACAGCTTAAATGACAGTATAACTAGAGAAAGTTTGCGTATGTCAATCGAATTGTACTCCCACAAGGCTGAAAACGAGCTATTTATGAAACAGGTCCAAGAAGAAATGGATAAAGACAATGAAGTCAACTACAATCTTCTCACTGTATATAAAAATGCGCACGGCTCCTATCTCTACATAGTACTTGGATTCTTCTCCGCCGTCATCCGGGGTCTTGAGCTACCAGCCCTATCCCTAACTTTTATATACAACTTCAATGGATTTTTCTATTACCAAACAGATCCCGACTACATGATATACATCCTCTCTATGGCATTGATAATTTTTATTGGCGTCGGTGTTGGAACCTCATTGTTCCAACTTTTAAGCTCAACTTTCTTCGCTATCGCCTCGGAAAGCCTCACACTCAAATTAAGAGTAGCCTCTTTCAAAAGCATTCTCTATCAAGATGCTGCCTATTTCGACAATCCTCAACATACTGCTGGCAAGCTTATTACCAGATTAGCATCAGATGCGCCCAATATTAAGGCTGTTGTTGACGCAAGAATGCTACAAGTGATTTATAGTACAACCGCGGTGATTGTGTCAATTATAATTGCGTTTATATACTCGTGGCAAATTGCTATACCAGGATTGGGTTTGAATGCACTTTTGGCTTTTACTCAAATACTTTTGGCAAGGATAGTACAAAAGAGGAATTTGGAGTTGGCTAAGAGCGATGATGCGGGAAAAGTGAGTAGATTTGAGTTATAGGGCATTTCCAAAAAGAGAGCAAATTCAATGAGATCGAACTCTATATCATTTGAGTGGAAAATGAGACGTTTACCAATTCACTATGAGTGATGAGTTTATCTTCTTGGCGAAAATAGCATATCTCACTAATAACTATTTTTTCTTTTCAGATTGCTATAGAAATAATCGAAAACGTCAAAACCATTCAATTACTAACTCGTGAAGAACAATTTTTTAAACACTATGTTGCCGCGAATAAAAAATTACTAAGGGCCGAATTTGCTAAGAGCTACTTTGAAGCCATAAATAATTCGGTGGGACAAAGTTTTCAGTATATTTGCATGTGTATCACATTTGCCATTGGTGTTCACATTATTTCTACTGGACAAAAGGATCAGAGTAGTGTGTTCCAGTAAGTTGATTACAAACAGATTTTAAGAGGTGCCCGGTTTTCGGATGTCCTAAACATAAGTTGGGAACGTTGTGTTTTTTCGGGGCCTTAGGTGATGGGTACATTCCCTAGGTACCCGCCAACTTTTCTATGCCACTTCTCTTCCCCTAAAACTTTCTAATCTTCGAGCCAAAAGTTAAAGATTTATATAGCCTCGGAGTAGAAAAGCTGAGCTGTTAGTGAAACCCTTTTCTGGCTGACCTAATGGGGAGAGACTCCGTACCAGCTGCGCGCAAATGAGTGCCGACCTTTTTTTTGGTCGACACTATATAGCCTCGAGGTAGCTTGTCCCCCCTCTTTGTTCAAGTATGCCTGTTGGGCTCAAAAATCATACTCAAATAAAATTTAGAGCAATTGTTGCCATGCTTCTTTCTGCAATTGCAATTATGAACTCCTCTGTTTATTTCCCGGATTTTGTCAATGCAAATACTGCATCTGGTTTAATCTTTTCGATAATTTTCCGAAAGCCTAAAACTGGAGATTGTCATGCTGGTAAACAAGTGGTATGTGTATACCATAAAGAATCGGATAAAATTCGATTTTTTAGGAACTCCGGGGGAATATTCTATTCGAAGGAGTCAAGTTTACATATCCACAAAAGCCTAACCAAGCAGTGATGAGGGATTTAAATTTTACAGCTATACGAGGACAAACTGTTGCCCTAGTAGGACCATCTGGTTCGGGGAAAAGTACTGTTATTTCAATGCTGGAGAGGTATTATGATCCAACTGGTGGTGTTGTGGTAAGTCGGATAAATTCAAGTTTAATGTCCATGGACATGGGGGAGGCACGGCGGTTTTTGATGCAGAAATTGGTGGAAACTTAAAATTTTAAAAACGAGTTACGCCATTCGACTTAGCTCAACGAGATGAGTAAAACGTTTTTAAATTTTAAAATCGGAAAAAACGACGTTTGAAAATTCTGTCACTCAAGGGCGGAATTTTCAAATTCTCCAAGAACGGGGGTCGCCCTTTGGATATCCCACTAACCATAGTTTTTAGCGTTTTGATGGCAATGACCTTCGCACGCTATCACTAGAAAATGTGCGAAAACAAATGGCATTGGTTGGCCAAATGCCAACGTTGTTTGCCGGCTCCATAAAAGAAAATATTATTTTTGGACTTGAAGACGAAAATATTTCCAACGAGCAGATTGATCAGGCACTAGAAATTGCAAATGCCAAAAATTTTGTCTACAACTTTCCACAAGTAAGTAGATTTTTGAAAAAATCCATATTTCGTTAATTCTAGGGCCTGGATACAGAAGTTGGTGAGAAGGGTGCTCAAATGTCTGGAGGACAAAAACAAAGGTAAATTTTTTTCTAAATATGGAAAATTGACACAAAACTTTTAAAAAAATGAAAAAATTGTTTTAGAATCGCTATCGCTCGTGCTCTCATCAGAAATCCAAAAATTTTACTACTTGATGAAGCTACCAGTGCACTAGATTCGCAATCGGAAAAAGTATGTTCAATGCATTTGTATCGCTTATACAAAAAATTTTTAGGCAGTTCAAGAAGCACTTGATCGTGCCCGAGAAGGAAGAACATGTATAACAATTGCGCACCGACTATCATCAATTCAAAATTCGGATTTGATTCTCTATATAGAGAATGGAAAAGTCCGAGAAAGTGGGACACATAATGAACTGATATCGAAACGAGGAAAATATTATGAACTTATTAGGAAACAAGATTTGGCTACATAATTGATAATAGCTACATTACTGATTGTATATATTTTTGCTGCGGGTATTAATGTTATAGGTTATTTAAAAATTTTAATAAAACTTTATATTATATTTGCATAGACATGATCGCTTTTGTGACGAGGTGAGTCCATTTCCTTCCCCTTGTCAAGATATGCTTATGGTCAAAAATGGCGTACAGTTTTCGAGCCATTTTAGGTAGAGCTTCTTTCGGTTTCGTCGTTTCAGGTTTTTCGGTTTTAGTTTGATCGGTTTTTGGATCAAAATATGCGAATTTCAAAAATGTCACCAAATTGGCTAATTTTTTGTATTCGGAGGTTTTCGAGTATGGGGAATACGAATATAAAAGAATTTTTCAATTTTGACCTTATGGGTACCCATACCGGAAGGGGTATAAAAACCTAGGTACCAAAATATGTGAATTTAGCCGAGCTGCATATCCTTTTATGAACGTAGGAAGGCTGATAAAGAAAACGAGTCTGTAAACTAAAAAAACTCTCTCTTACGCGAGGCTCGGCGTTGAGTGAAGCGAGCCACCGAGCCGGAAAAAGTTGTCAATTTTTGCTAATATGCCATGCGGAGTGGAGCCTGATTTTTTCGAAATAAGGTTTCTTCGACTCAAAATTTCATAATCTATAATTTTTTCGAAGACCACTTTTTCCGTGGGTCAAAAATTGAATTTTTTGGATTTTCGATCTAGATGATCATAAACTTTACCCCCTCCCCTGCGCCAATGAATGCAAAAGTGTAAAAAATCTTTATTTCAAGATTTAAACTTTTTCAATAACAAATTCACAAGTATGGTTTCTAACGATCCGAACTTCCGATAAGGGGTCGTTGGTTGTGTAAAGGTGAATAATCAATTGATAGCTGGATTGGAGGCCAGCGAAATAAGTTCATTTAGGATTTCGAGAGTCTTCAAAGGTGTGTGTTTGGTTCGCAAGACTAGCGCGGTTTTCTGGAAAATCTTTCCATTTTATATATGGAGCGTCAGCTAAAAATTATACGTTTTCAAACATGAGAAAACATTTACCATGGTTAATGTTTACATTGCGAAACCAGTACATTGGTTCTTCTAAGTTTTGGCCACTAATAGCCAACATTTTTTACATAGAATTTACTTCGAAAATTAAGTCATACTTGGACATAACGATCAAAAAATTCTCTATTTTTCCCGTAAGGAATGCTCAGAGTTAAAGAATAACGACCCAAGTTTATCAACTACGCCATGAAGGCAAATCGATAAAGTCGTTTATTTATTACCACATATTAAAGCATAAAAAGCGAAAATGAAACAAATTGATTTTTTAATTTTTCCAGAGGGGGTACCCCATCATTTTGGTGTCGATTTATTCTCTCGCCAAGCTCTTTCCAAAAATCTAAGTCGTAACGGGATTGGACTTAAGGTTGCAAAATTCGGTGACGCAGACAAACAAACATTTCTCGTTTAATAGTCAAAGATTTACACCTGTTTCTTTTCTTAAACGCGCATTAAAAATAATCGATTTCATTAAAATAGCGAGACAATAAATAAGACAAGTAATCTTAAAAAGCAATCAATCATATTAACCAGCTAAAATAATTTTTATTCATTGCTAAAATGCTAAATATTGACCAAATCTACCGTCCCGAATGGGAAATTATTTACAGCCTTGTACTTGAAATAACTTCTATATGCAGTATAATAATGTACCCGTTTGTTTTATTTACTATTTTATTTAAAGCACCCAATTCTATGAGGGTTTATAAATGGATGCTAGCGAATGCTATTACATGGAGTTTTCTATTAGAATTGTTGCTATGTGCTTTTAAGCCTTATCCGTTGTTACCTTTTACTATGGGTAGGTATCATCCGAGTAAAATTTCGGGGAGAATGAAAGCAATATCATAGGCACGGCGTACCAACGAAGGAAAGGTACAGGCAAGGGTCAAAATTAAAAAAATTTCGCCAATTGACTCAGATTGCTGAGAGCTTCAAAACGAGTACCATTTCATGGATTTTGGGGGTACCTTCCCATAGCCAAAATCAAATTTTTTGATTTTGGCTACGAGAAGGTACCCCATTTGAGGTGACTCTCGGCTAGGGGGAACCCCTAGGGGCACCTTCGGTTTAAACACCCAAAACCCCACGATATGGTATTCGTTTTGAAGCGCTCGGCGAATTTTTTTAAATTTTGACCCTTGCCTATCCTTTTCGGTATTTTAGTGCACCGTGTAGGGAGAATGGTAAAATAGGAATCAGGTACGTGGTGTAGGGAGAAGGATCGATTAGGTAGGGATTTTTTTGGCCCCATTTAAAATCATAAAAGCTACCCAAAAAATCGCAAACATAGGCTGTTTATTAAACAAAAATTTTAGGTTTTCCTGTTGGAATAACAAAAATGCTCGGCTCTACTGGAGCTTATTTTCAATTTGAATTTGTTACTTTTATTTATGGTACTATTTGTACGAACTTAAGTTTATGTGCACTTTATCGTTATTCCAAAGTCTTGCCTGAAAATGAAGGATATTGGTTGAGCAAAAATTGGCACATTTTTGCATTAATGTTAGGGATGTTCATACTTCTAGCGCTTCCACCTGAAATTTCAATTTTCTTGAGTCGAATTCCAGTGGAAAGCATGAAAGAAAAATTAAGTACTCAAGTAAGATTTTTTTGAAGATAGCAGGATCTTGAGTTTACCCAACACAACCAGAACAATCATTTCAGCTAATTCCAATCAAGGGTGTTTGTGTTTTTGGAATATCGAATTTTAGTATTGCCCCCAAACCATCCAATGATAAAAATTTTTTTGTTCTTCCGTCGCTAAATCCTGATACGGAACTGCTACCCTACCATCTAACAAGGCCTTTTTCAACCAAATTTCAAACCGAGTTTAGATCATTGGCATAGATCCAAATTTCATCAACAATCTCGCCTTGGTTGGGTATAACGGAACAATAAATTCATGGTTTTATGTTTTTCAAGGAAGTGTTTTATTGTCAAACGCTATCCTATTTATTGTAATATTGGTCATAATTCTTTCACTTTACCGAATCTTAAAAAAGGGCCAAAAACAAAAACGTTGGTCGCCAAAAACATTAAGCCTACAATGGATGTTGTTTAAAACGTTTTTCTTGTCACTAATTTCGGCTCTAATATTTCTGGTTATGCCTATTCTCTTTTTCTCTCTGTTAGCACTTACAAAAATTGAAGCTTACGCAGCACCTATCGCAAGTATTTCGGTTATATTCGTATCGCTTCATTCACTTTGTGACTATGCTATATTGATGTATTTTATTGTGCCATATAGGAAATTTTGTATTAAGTGTTTTCAAAAAGTATACTCCTTTGTCAATAGGTGTAAGAAACATAACCAAACTACAGTATTAAAAGTGAAGACGGTCGTGGAACGCATCGTTGTGCCTTCCACAGCTGTTTAACGGACCAGAACACTCGGAAAAAAGTTGCAATATGAAAGTTCTTGAAAAATTGAGCATTTTTTACGGTAAATTCTGAATCGTCACTGTAGTCGAGATAATTGAGTGTGAAATTGTATTTATTTATTACGCCAGCGTCGTAATTTTGGCCCAACTTGGGGGTGGGGATTTTGAACTTTTCTCAAAAATTTTCACTTTCTTCTTGCCTTCTTCAAAGATTGGAGGGACTCCGAAATTTTAAAAATGAGTAATGCCATTCGACATATGCAAAAAGTTTCATGAAAATCGGAAAACTTTAATTTCGGTTCGGGATTCGAATCCGCAAGCTATAAGTGCAATCCTATCACACTAACCACTCGGCCATATATTCCTTAGAGTTTTGGTACAATATATACCTCGTGTTACTCGTCTCGTTGATCTGAGTAGAATGGCATTACTCGTTTTTAAAATTTCGAAGTCCCAATTTTTCCAAACAACCGCCAAAGAGGGAGTGTTCAACCCACCCCCCCCCTAATAATTACGGCTCTGATTACAGCGAAACATACATATCATTTCTCTGATTTAATAAAAGTTATTTAATGAAATGAATGATTAAACAATATAAAAATCAAACTGTTGCTATTTTTACCAATTTTACTAAAAAGTCATTATTTTAAAGGGGGGGGTCCAGATTACGGCCGAGTAGAAAATTAAAAAAAATTTTTTTAACAAGTGACCCTTTAGGGGTAATTTTATGCGAGAAATCGATTGCGCGCATCGAAAAATTCTGAAAAAATTTTCCGGGGGTCAAAAAATGGAAAAAATTGCGTCAAAATTAGGGGTTATAATTTTTAACCCCAACAAAATCATTTTTAGGGGTAATTTTGTGCGAGGAATCGATTGCGCGCATCGAAAAATTCTGAAAAAATTTTTAGGGGGTCAAAAATCCCCAAAAATAATTTTGTTGGGGTTAAAACTTACAACCCCTAATTTTGACGCATTTTTTTCAATTTTTTGACCCCAGAAAAAATTTTTCAGAATTTTCGATGCGCGCAATCGATTTCTCGCATAAAATTACCCCTAAAAGTGATGTTTTTATAAAAAGAAAAGAAAAAAATTTTTTTTCGGAGATTAGTCCCTAAAAAATACCCCCCCTTTAAAGGAACAGTTCACTCTGAAAAAAGTTGCCATCGTTTGCACGGGGTGCCCCTAAAAAGGGCAGTTTTGCGATTTTTTGTCACTTTTTTAAATTTTCACCAATATAATAACACCATAGGGCAGGGGTGCAAAATCTACTGATTTTCAGAAAAGTGCTGATTTTGAGATGTCAAATGTGGCAAAATGCTGATTTTTCAGTGTCAAATCTGATTTTTTATATGCGAAATTTTGTCAAATTTATAAGAAATATAATGGAAAATTTAAATTTTGCTGATTTTTGCTCCTAAAATCTGATTTTTGAAGTCAGATTTTCTGATTTTGAAAAAATTTTCGTGGTATCCCTGTTATAGGTGGTTTTCTAAACGAGGAATTGCGCGCATTGCCGAACCTTGAAAACGCTTTCCTGACCCTGATTCAGGGAAGAGATGTTGTATTGAAGCGAAAATGAACCAATATTTTTAGGACAAGCTCTACAAAGAAGTCTTCGAACCGGCGGCTAACAAAGCCTTGCCAATTTTTGAAAAGTATCTCAAAGAAGCTGGCAATGGCTTCTATTTTAAAAGTGGTCTAACTTTGGTGGACTTTTTCTTTTCTGTATTTTGGCAAAGATTGAACGACGTCATTCCGGAATTCTTCGACAAGCATCCACTTTTGAAAGAAAATGCGGATCAAGTTCATGCTTTGCCTCAAATTCAGAAGTATCTCAGTGAACGTGGTGACATCAATAAAATGAATTGAAAATTGGATTAGAAATGACTATTTTTGTTTTTTTTTAAATAAGAATTAAATAAATTTATTTTTTAAATTCTTTTTTTCCGTATCTAAATATTTTTAATTTTGAAATAAAACATTTGGTACTACTAAGCGATAGTGATGCGGCCATCGAAACTTGATATTGTCGATTTTTTCAACATAAAATTTTTAAAATATTTTTTCATAAAAAGTGACCAAGGAAAAAGTTGTGGGGCATATATTTTTGAACAACTTTTGTGTTAAACTTTTTTTGTAAAAGTGTCTAGAAAATTTTTTATAATATGTGAAAAAACGTAATTTTTCGAAATTGGTATTATAAAAAATTTTATAGGCACTTTACAAAAAAACCTAAAAGGTGTAAATCACCGAAACGTCGACTGAATAAAGATTATTTAACTACGCTAACGTTTACAATTGGTCAACCACTATTCCTATATCTCTAAACAGAATTTCCTCGTTATGCATCTCCATCATCCGAACTATTTCAAAAAATTAGTATACATTCAAACTTTTTTTGTGAAAAGTTTTTCAACAGTTCAAAATGGCATGACAACTTTTCAACTTCCAAGTAAAAAAATCAACTTTTCAGAAATGCATTTCCGAAAAGCTGACTTCCAGAAAGTTAACATTCCTACAAAATCCCTAAATTTGTCCTTTTCGCAATATTTTTAATGAATCCATTTATCGAATTCGCGAGAGAGATCTAGGAACTTCCGCAACGAAAAAAGCGGAACTTCCGTAACGAAAAAAGCGGAACTTCCGCAACGAAAAAGCGGAACTTCCGCAACGAAAAAATGCGGAACTTCTAAGACGATTAATTTTCACGGGAAAGTGGAGAAAATCACCGTTGTGAAAGTTCCTAGGGGGTATAATTAACGAGTTTTCACTGTACATAAAACTTATGTTTTCATAATAAAATTTAAGAATAGATTGACTTTGTGGAAAAATTGTATAGTCATAGTACAACCTAGTGATTAAGTATTGCACTTATTATACTTATTGAAAACCCTTGTTTAAGGTATTAATTTACACTACAATATTTGCACTAATTGGTTTGGATAAGTATTGGTTATCAGAAAATACGTATGACTATAAAACTTACAAGGAAATCTCAGTATAGATCAGACATAACATTTTTCAAGGCTATTGGGTCAGTCCTTGCCTCAGACAGCAGCTGCGTGCATCAACTGCGGGCTGCGTGGACCAAACAGCTGCTGCGCGTTGCGGCGCAGCTGCTGTTTGGTCAACGCAGCAGCTGATTGGGCCACGCAGCAGCTGCGCCTCAGCTCGTATGAAATCACGTCCGGGTTCAAGTCTCGGTCGGATCCGAAAACTTTTGATCAATTTCAAAAATTCCCTGTAGTAGGATTCATTTAAAAAAATTTAGTAGTGTTTATTGGCAATTCATTTGCTGCACTTCGGTTGGGGTTGAAGAAGTTGTAGGCAGGGTTGCACAATGGAAACGTTTCCAATTTCCGTTTCCTGGAAATTTGGAAATATTTCCTGAAGCGAAAATGGTAACGGAAACGATTGCAAATCAGGCAATCAATAAGTTTTTGCTCTTTGATAAGTTCGACAGAAACTTTTAGAAAGCCAGGCGACAAAGAAAAATTTAAAAAATATATTAAATAATTTTTGTTGTTGTCTGGCTTTCTGAAAGTTTCTGTCGAACTTATCAAAGAGCAAAAACTTATTGATTGCCTGATTTTAAATAGTTTCCGTTACCATTCCCGTTTCCGGAAATATTTCCGTTACCGTTTCGGAAATTTNAGGTTCAGGTTCGAGTCCCGGTCGAGTACGAAAACTTTTGCCCAACTTCATATTATCTCGAAAGGTTAAACTTTCAAGGGGCAATAAAAATCAAAAAATGATGAGTAAACATTTCTCTTTCTTTTAAAAATAAATTCTCGAGGTGCGTTCAAAGTTCAATGAGTGTAAATTGTTTTGGTCCTTTAATGAGTATAAATTGTTTTGATTTAATAAATTACCGTCAAACCTCCATTTTATGACACCCATCCGGGGGGGGGGTAACTAAATTTCATGTTTTTTTCATTTTTTTATCAAATTTTATGAATTTTTCGTATAAAAATAAGTACAGAAAATGGGAGTACGAAAAAAATTGTTTAGAAAAGTGCGGTTATACTTTGTTTAAAGCTAGAACCAAACCAAAAATCGATAAATTTTTGACCAAAAACACCCAATTTACAACTTCAAGTTTATAACTTTAAAAAAATACAATCCCAAGTGTAATCCCATTTTCTCGACAACTTATAATGCAATTCTAATTAATTTTTATGTAATTTTGACATGAAACATTCAAAAAACTTGATAAAAACACATATTAAAAGGGGGTGTCATAAAACGGAGGTTTGACTGTATTTCCAAATTGCATGTTGTAAAACGAGCAAGTAGTAAAAAAATGCATAGGCGGCAGGAAGCTTGAGGAAAATTTTTATTTTCCCATTCAGAAACATGTAAATAAGC
>OZJO01015282.1:0-37286 GCA_900406225.1 Acrobeloides nanus | reverse complement strand
AAGTTTCTTCCGAATACTAATCGGACAACTTTTTAGCCCATAAAAAATGCATATGTATTTTTTGTTTTGTGCCTAAATGTTCGTCGGATTTTTATCTACAAAACTGTAAAAAAATTTTTTTTAATGTATCAGTATTCGTATCGTATTCGTTTCAGTATTCATTTGGCCGGAAAAACCCTGGTTGTGCATACTAGCTGCTGCTATTAGTGTTAACTACAGGTATTAATGTTAACTACAGGTATTAGTGTTAGCTACAGCTATTAGCGTTAGCTACATATCGTAAAAGCTGGCTATGCTCGAAACTTGTCCGACAGTGCGACTCGAATTATTCGCAGGATTGTTCCCAAGTTCGCGACTCGAATTGTTCACTGTGTTGTAATCAACAAGACCGTTCAGTACATAGATTTTATTGAAAAGCTAACGCTAATAGCTGTAGCTGCAGAAAAGAAAGGATATCTTCGCGAATTATTGGATGAATTGGATGCTGAATACAAGCATTTTAATAGCTTCAGCTATTAGCGTTAGCTACAGCTATTAGCGTTAGCCTCAGCTATTAGCGTTAGCTTCAACTATTAGCGTTAGCTACAGCTATTAGCGTTAGCTTCAGCTATTAGTGTTAGCTTCAGCTATTAACGTTGACTTCAGCTATTAGCGTTAGCTACAACTATTAGCGTTAGCTTCAGCTATTAGCGTTAGCTGTAGCTATTAGTGTTAGCTTCATTAGCATTAGCTCCAGCTATTAGCGTTAGCTATAGCTATTAGCGCTAGCTACAACTATTAGCTTTATCAACAGTTGTGCATACAGTCCTTTGTTCAGAGAAAACAATTGTTACTAACTTGTTAAAAAAAATTTAGCAACATTTTCGACGCGGCAAATAAAATTTCACAGCAAATTTGGCTCTTCCAACGATATCGTCAAGGTATAATTTTTTCGTTATTCGATTAGCTATATATATATATTGATTTTTAGTGATGGAATACGAGAGCACACCGTTCATCGTACCACCTTTCACGCCGATCTATTACGCCTTTTTGCTCTACAAGTGGATGAAGTATAGGCGAGACCTGCGCAGGACAGCTCCGTGTGAAGATAAGAACAACTCAAAACACCGATCACCTCTTTTCGACTATTCCTTGAGTAAATTGTTTCACCCTTTATTATAGTCTGTTTCAGGGAGGGAGGAAATAAAAGCGCTGCCTACATAGCTCAGTAGATAAGTAAGGCAACCGTCCGATCTGGTAAGATAAGCAACATTGGGCACGCAGGATCAAAACTTTTGATTTTTAAACAAAATTTTTGACTTTAAGGGGCAAAAATTTTTTGCTGAATAAGATCTAATCGGTCTTTTTGAGAGTAAGTAATGTTTTCGTTTCAATATACAGACTTTTTCAAAAAACAGGGCTTTCAATGTTGCATCTTAATGTTGATATCTGGCTATATAAGTCGATTTTTGATGAAATTTTCGACCATACTAGGGTTTTTCTAGGTGGGGAATCGATTGCGCGCATTGTTGAGGAATGAAAATGCTTGTCTGACCCTGATTCAGGGAAAATGATATAAAAAATCGATAAAAATTCCTTTTAGAGCTGTTTTTGAGTAGTGATCAAGTGGAAAAAATACACGATTTTGAGGAAGAATGTATGGAAAATTTGGCTCGTGAAAAAGAGTACGAGAAAAGCCGCTCTAGCGACGAACGTTTGCATCGTACCGCCGAACGAACCGACCAAATACTCCTTCGTCTAAACGATTTAACTACAAAAGAAGTCGGCCTAAAAGGAAATGTCCATGACATCGAAACTCGTCTAGAATTAATTGAATCCAAACAAGTTTGCCCCGATGTTCTTCTTTTTTGTTACATGTTGATGTTTTAGGGGGAAATGCTGGAGCACATGAGACAGATCGCCGCGGCACTCCCCATAATCATGGGTTCGTTGCAGCAAGGCCGAATGCTTTCACCACAACCTTTCTTCGAGCAAAACTTACGAGTGGATCATGGCAATATCATCCAGGAAGATCGAAGCACCAGCCCAATGAGTAGAGAAAAATCAGCTGAAGCTCTAACAGCTGAATCTAGCAGAGCTCATGCCTCATCCGACTATGGGTTGTCGGTTCAAGGCACACCTGGCCCGCCAATGCATTCCTTGTCACAACCAGCCGAAACTTGTGTTATTCCAGCTGCGAGAAGGTATCGCACGTCGACCATTGCTGGCAATGACATAATGAAAGAAGCAACGTCTCGGCCAACGCATCTTTTTGGCAGTTTGGTTTCGTTGGACCCGTCGGCACTACTATCCTCCCCGGCCGAGGGTCATAAGAATCCTCATAGATATCGAAGGAGACATGATGAGTACACGTCGATTACGGATGCCATATCAATTGAAAACGTTCCCATGCTTTTACAGACGACAACGCCAATGGTTTTTGTTCAGCCAGAAACGGGCAATATGCACGAGTCCTTGATTTCTTATGGAGCAAGAACTGACAATGATGAAGAGGATGTCGGAATGATGTTGAGTAAGGATGGAGAGGATGAAACGTTGGGATTTGATGAGAGAAGTACATCGGACGATTCAGATCGCGGTATTTACACGCCAAATGAAGAATTGAGACGTGCTCGAGCGTCATTCGTTCAAAGACAAAATACGTTACTCAAAGAACATGAAGAGGTGAGCTAAATTTGCATTTATTTTTCAATTTTGAGCTTAACAGACTAGTCCAGTGGGGAAAAAGTTGCCATTTTTGTTGATATTAGGAAAGTTCATGAAAAATGGAGCATTTTTTGTTTGTACGGCATGCTCTGAATCGTTGTAGTTTTCGAGAAAATTGCGTTTGAAAATGTTCATGCTTTTCGTTGCACAAACTTTTTTGAATTTTTTGAAGAAAAATCGATTTTTGTATCGATTTTTTAAATTTTTATAAAATGAACATTGTAGCAATTTTTATAGCTAAATGAGACGAACAAAATGACATCAAAGTTATTCAATTTGAAAATTGTTTTGGGTTATTGAAACGAAAATTCTGATTCACGTTTTCGTTTCAATAACCCAAAACAATTTTCAAATTGGATAACTTTGGTGTCATTTTGTTTGTCTCGTTTAGCTATAACAATATCTACAATGTTTATTTTATGAAAATTTAAAAAATTGATACAAAAATTGATTTTTCCGCAAAAAATTCAAAAAAGTTTTTGTATTACAACGAAAACATGTAATTTCAAACAATTTTCTCGAAAACTACAACGATTCAGGATATGCCGTAAACACAAAAAATGCTCCGTTTTTCACAAACTTCCAGAATATATACAAATTATGACAACTTTTTTCCCGAGTTGACTCGATTTTTTTCTCTTATTTTAGGCTATGGATAACGCTGATTCTGACGTTACTCATATATCCGATGCCGAAGAGGAAGATGAATCGAACACCGAAGTTGTTGAAGAGGACCCGCCAATTGAAATTCGACTACATTTTGATGAACAAAATGAAGAAGCTGAAGGCACAGCCTAATCTATATTATGTTTGTTTTGTTTAAGAGACACTTTCTTGAAAAGTCGAAGGTCCCAGGCGACAAAGTTGAAAAGTTTGAGTCGGGCTTCGGCTTATACATTTTTGGAGAGTACTCGACTAGGGAATAAAAAAAGTCTTCTGGGGTCGGGTCCGAATCGACGTGGTTTGGGAGATATGCCCATTTTTATCTTTTTTCGATTACGCACATTCTCGAAACGTGAAAACGCTTCCCTGGCCCTGATTCAGGGAAAAATGGTGTGTTTATCGAAGCGAAAATCGAAAAATTTAGATTTTTGCGTACAATAGACTCTCTAGGGGTAATTTTATGCGGGAAATCGATTGCGCGCATTCCCGAAACGTGAAAACGCTTCCCTGACCCTGATTCAGGGAAAACTGGGGTTTTGAAAAGAAAAGAGTTCGCTTCAATAATCCAATTTTCCCTGAATCATGGTCAAGGAAGCATTTTCAGACTTCGGGAACGCGCGCAATCGATTCTCCTCATAAAATTACCCCTAGAAGGGTCATTTTTAGAAAAAAATTTGGGTCCAAATATGAATCTTTAACTTTTGGCTCGATAGGGGTACAGTCCCCTTCCTCATTGATAATGTATGGTGGCTCCCCTATTATGTAGTAGCTTCAAAAATTCTATTGAACCGATCTTCGGTTTTTCAAGAAAGTGTCTCTCTCATTTTCACACTTCCTATTCAATGAATAGTTTTTCCCGGGCGATGCTAATGACGAATACCGGTTTCTTTTCTTGTCATGCTTTATTTTTTCGTACAATATTTTAAGTAGCTTTATGTCTCCTATATTGATTGTTAGTTGCATTTAAACCAATTAACTAGTCTATTATTTACAAATGCTTTAATAAAAGTTACAAGAAAAGTACAGGGTGAGCCAAACAAATCGTACCTTTGCGTTTTTTTTTGGTGAAAATGTTTCAAAATTTTTTTTCAAAAATCACCTATAAGGGGTATTTTCATAAAATTTTTGCCAAAAAAACGCAAAAGTACGGTTTTTTGGCTCACCCTGTAAATAATCTAGAAAATTTTCTTTGAGAGAGTTTGATTTAATGGGATTCGAATGGTGAAGCTTCTTAATCACTTGACTACATGTAATTATTCATATGGAATTAACCAGAAGCTTATTTAGCTTATATATCTTCTTTGGTACACTACCTATTAGAATTGTTTTCTGGAGAGTACCATTCCCATTCGATCATATTCGTCAGCAATATAAATAAAGCACAACATAGAACACAGGTGGAGAAAAATTTGGCAACAAAGGTCAGCGTTGAGTTGTTATAGAATTCGCCTAGCTTCACTTTCTTTTCATCGTCGTGGATGGTGGTGAAAGCTCCGGTTGGAAGGCCGGCAAACGCTAATTTCCGAGTCGTTGATTCTTGATGTATTATTTTAATATCTTCCTAAAATATTATAAGTACAAAGTGTATAAAAAACCAGAATTTGGGCGATTTTTTCATGTTCATGTTTTTTCGACCCGAAATTTTTTGTTCAAAATCGATCGCGAGCATTCCCGAAGCTTGAAAACGCTTCCCTGATCCTGATTCAGGGAATCGGGGTCTGTGCATTGATCGAAATATATAAAGCGCTTGTGTTCGTTCGCTCGTTCATGTGTACAGTTTTTTCGATTTTTCGAATTTTTTTCAATTTTTCCCCCATGATTTTTGTGTCATTTTTCTTCTCTCACCGAGCTCTTTCCAAAAATCTAAGTCGTAACGGGATTGGACTTAAGGTTACAAAATTCGGTGACACAAACAAACGGACAAACAGACATTTCTCGTTTAATATAATCTGTTTCAGCGGTCGGGCAAAAAAAGTTGTATACAGCATAGCCAAGTGGACAAAGAAGTCTCCCGTCCGATCTGGCAAGTTAAGCAATGTTGGGCCCTTAGGTTCGATCCTGCGAGGGCAAAAAGTTTGATGTTCGCAAAATTTCTATTACAGTGTGCAAAAATTTTTCGCTCCATAGTTGTAAAAGAAATTTTTTGCCCTCGCGGGATCGAACTTGAAGGCCCAACTTTGCTTAACTTGCCAAATCGGATGGACGGCTTCCTTGTCCAGTTAGCTATGCTGTATACAACTTTTTTTGCCCGACCGCTGAAACAGGCTATATTAAAAAAAATTTTGAGCCGAGCGCTAACGCATGAGAGGGGAGAAGAAGTGGGTGTGAAATTCTCTCTCTTTCTTTTTTCAAAAGGAGAAGAGGTGAGTGTGGAAAGCGCTGAAAATTTTTTCAGCTCTTTCCATACTCACCTCTTCTCCTTCCGAGCGCTTCCCAGTTTTCCCATCTCTAATTCTTTGTGCTAAATGTAAAAAACTTGAAACTTACAGGCACACTATATTGATCAAAAACATCCTTGGAAGAACTTGTGCAGGCTAATTCACAACAACAATTAGCTTGTTGTCGTCCCATAGCATTAACAAGGCAGCCAAACATCGGAATACAACAGTAGTTTTTCTTACTTTTAGCTTTCTTACAAATTTTACTCATCGTATCATTCCTACTCAATGGAGGTTCCCAAGGATGGACTATAGCTGCATTCATTTCTTTTAGACGAAAGTAGGCTTTTTCAAAGACTTGAATATTTAAAAAACGATCAAATATTCTTAAATTAAGCGATATCACAAGGCGGATAAACAAATTTTTTCAACAGGACATTCGGATTAAGATGGCACGCAAGATGCGTCAAACGAACATTTAAGAAATCGCCTTGGCCGGATGGATTAATCTTAATGGTTTCGGTCTCTAAACGAAAGGGGAGTATTCGAGAAGATAGCCTAGAAATCGCGTGACTTTTTTTCCGTTTCCTACAAAAACACATTTAGAGTTCAATAATGAATTAATCGCGCCTACGATATAGATGCAAACTCCTTTGAGTGCAAAGATAATAATGCCACTAATCATACAACGCCTATAAGAAAACGATGATCATATAAAGAGTATGCTTAAAACACATTCGGCGAGAAAGCCAAGCTTCGGATCAGTGACGCAAAGAAGGGGGGGGGAAGCTTCCCCCCCCCAAATCTGAAAAAATGACAAATTTTTCCTAATGGTCCCCCTTATGTTTTTGCCCAAAAAATTTTTCTATAGGACTTCCCCCCCCCTAAACCAAAACCCACTTTGTGCCGCTGCTTCGGATGTCACAAAATTTTTTCATCGTTGAACGAAAATTTAGGTCGATATTCTGGTAGAACTCACCGAGCTATCAACTTTTATTCTGAGCTCCCGACCCGGCGATCTCTCCCTGTCACGAACACACAAGAGAAATGGACATAAAAGAAAATCTATAAACAGCAAAAATCCGTGTGCACCTTGTAAAACTAAAAAATGTTGCACTTTGCGCTGAATCATCTGACTCATTTCTAAAATTCCCCTTTTTTGGCTATGCTTTATGAAAATGAACGAAATTTGCCCATGATTAAAGGGAGTGTAACATTTATAGCCTATTCTCGAAAAATCGAAAAAAAATTTTTCTTCTAAAAACCGACTTAGGATAATTTCTAGGCGACAAATCGATTGCGCGCATTTTCGAAGCGTGAAAAATTAAGTTTGACCCTGAAAATCAGGGTAGAACTGCGTTTCAATGCAAAATTTTTTTCTGATTTTCTTCTAAAAGCCGAACTTTTTGAAAATGCAATCGATTTTTCGCCTAGAAATTAGTCTAAAAGGTCGGTTTTTAGAAGAAAATCGGAAATTTTTTTTCGATTTTTCGAGAATGGGCCATAAATTTACGCTCCATGTAAAGGATTTGCTTAAAACACATTCCGCGAGAAAGCCGAGCTTCGGATGTCTCAAAATTTTTTTCATCGTTAAACGAAAATTTAGGTCGATATTCTGATAGAACTCATCGAGTTATGCAACTTTTATTCTGGGCTCCCGACCCGGCAACCTCTCCCCTTGGCACTATGACCCCCTAGAAGTTGGTGGAAACGGCCATTTTTCGACCAAACTTGGATCGGCCCTAAGTCGATAAGTTTTTTAGCTTTCGAGAAACGGTCTTTTGCATTTTGTAGCTGGAGATTGGGGCTTCATTTTATGCCAAGATCATCCTGATCCCAGGCATTCACATAATTGTATACTTATCCAAATATACAAAATTACCCTCCAAATTGACGATCCTTCGCGAAGTCAAAGTAGTCCCCTTAAAAATTGAAAGTTTTTCTTGATACTTTGCATAAATATTGCTCTATATACGAGGAATATTTAAGCAAAAAATCAGAAAGATTGAGTGAATTTGTAGTAGTAGTTTGTTGTAGTAGTAGGGCGACAGATTGAAGTTTGGCTACCCGGCACAACAATACTTTTTTTCCTTTTCGTGTTATTGAAACAAAAACTTTTATTCATTTATTCTGCCGCCATTTTTTTCCACACTTCCCCCTTGCGTGACCGAAGTAGCTCCTAGATGTATAAACATATATATTTCATGACTTAATAAAAAACATTTTCTCAACCTTTATGTCATCCCGTGCCTGGGCATGGATAGCATTTCTAAAAAATTCATATAGCAAAAAGTTTGTAAACAAAAGCTTACCACGTCTGCGTTTCTTCTCGATCGAACCTTTTTCCGATTTCCATTTATATTTGGCGTACAAACATGACAGTCCTGAATTGGAAATATTTGTACAGGGTGTTTCAGGTGAAATGTCCCTATTTTATTTTGCCATAACTTTTTTCTGGAAAATGATTTTGAATTTGCGACTTTTGGAAAATAACGAGCTAATTTGTCCATTTTATGCATATTTTTTAAATTTTTTTTTCTTTTTGAAAATTTTTTCTTTGGGCAAAAGATTTTCGCCCAGACTGGGATTCGAACCCGCCCTTTATGAGCAAAAAGTGAGAGCCATACCACTCGGCTATGAAGGTCAGTCTCGCCCGGAAATTTTAAACAATTGACTAATTTTTCAGTTTTTTTCATTGAAACGTTCAAAATGTCGAATCTTATAGAAATTTGAAAAAAATCAGACAAAATCATAATATTTTCGTTTATTTCATTAACTATAACAATAATTAGACATTATTTTAAATAAAATGAAAAAAAACTGAAAAATTAGTCAATCGTTTAAAATTTCCGGGCGAGACTGACCTTCATAGCCGAGTGGTATGGCTCTCACTTTTTGCTCATCGGGTTCGAATCCCAGTCCGGGCGAAAATCTTTTGCCCAAAGAAAAAATTTTCAAAAAGAAAAAAAAAAATTTAAAAAATATGCATAAAATGGACAAATTAGCTCGTTATTTTCTAAAAGTCGAAAATTCAAAATCATTTTCCAGAAAAAAGTTATGGCAAAATAAAATAGGGACATTTCACCTGAAACACCCTGTAGATCTAAAACATTCAACTTACAAAACCGTTGCGTTTCACTCGAGTTCGACAAGCTGGGAACGCCGTACATGAAAACTAAAAAGGCAGTTATAGCTTTACACATTCAAGAATAAAAAGAGCTACCTACCGCCGACGCATTTATGGTTGGTTTTTCGCCAAATGAGCGCTTTCTTCGACTCAGTTTTGAGTTGCCGCGGCATTTTACACAACTTTTAGGTAGATTTGAAGCTAACCACGACTAAAAATATTAGGAAAATTAGATAATAACTGTGTGCCAAAACCTGTCTTTTCTTTCGCTTTCCTAAGTTGTAATTTTTCATAAACTCTTCATATTCATCATCGTTCATACAATCAGAGGTTTGATCGCAATCCTCCTCCTCTTCATCCGATTCCTGAATTTATTTTTAAAATATTGGGCTGTTCGGTAAGCATTGTCGGCCCAAAAAATATCTAAATTCAACTTTTTTGCTCGTTTTGGTTGAAGCAGTAGTAGTTTGTAGTAGTAATAGTTAGTAGTAGTATTTAGTAGTAGTAGTTTGTAGTAGTACAGTAGCGGAAAAAGTCTTGGGGCAAGGTGAAAAACA
The DNA here is from genome assembly GCA_900406225.1 of Acrobeloides nanus. Taxonomy (NCBI): domain Eukaryota; kingdom Metazoa; phylum Nematoda; class Chromadorea; order Rhabditida; family Cephalobidae; genus Acrobeloides; species Acrobeloides nanus. The sequence goes on along the minus strand of OZJO01015282.1, from coordinate 27,852 downwards.
CACCCTTGCCCCAAGACTTTTTTCCGCTACTGTAGTTAGTAGAAGTAGAGTAGTAGTAGTAGTTAGAAGTAGTAGTTTGTAATAGTAGTTAGTAGAAGTAGTTAGTAGTAGTTAATAGTAGTAGTTAGTAATAGTTAGTAGTAGTAGTTAGTACTAATCCTGATTTTCTCGCCATACGACCACGCAGGGATGCATCAAAAAAGCCAAACTCGGGGGAGGGGGTAGTTAGTACACAGACCCTAAAATTTAGCATTCTCCATGTTTTTTCGGCTTAATCCGTACCCTACATCTTACGATAGTCTTTTTGAGCGTAACTCATGTTTTCGTGTCAATATACAAACTTTTTCAAAAAATGGGGGTTGTCGAATAAGACAAGAAGAGTAAAAATTTACACTGCTATCTGCCCGCTTTCTTCGTATTTCATGGATCATGGCCATAAACGAAGGCTTCATAGATGACTCCATTTGATCTTGGATACCATCAACGCCCTTTTCATCCACATAAGTTGTATTTTTGAACGTCTCCTCATCAAGACCCCTTCGTTTTCTACTTAACAACGCTAATGTTACCCATGCTGGGCAAGGAACACAATTCTAAAATGTATCGTACAACCTTATTTTTTAATGCATTTCTTACTACAGCCGGATCAGCACCAAAAAATTGTCTCTTGTAGCGAGCAATCAATTTTTTATGGTTAGCCAACTCTCGTTCGTATTTTTGCAATTGTTCATGATGCGATTGGAGGCGTTCTGCGCGCCGTTTTCTACGCCTTTTCTGAGCTAAAACACAAGCCGGAAATTCCATGCAGCCTCCAGGGCCAGCTAAATTTTCAAAATAGAAAATTGGACTTGTTGTAAAAAAAGACCTGCATTGTTAGCAGTAAGTTTACTGACAACTTTTACAATGTCTAATAGACCATTTTGTCCATAAGCTTGGCGTTTCATCCTCGAGACGGTGAAAGTTTCGTCTTCCTTACAAGATGTCTAGATTTATTTTTTGCTTTAAAATAACAGTGGAAATTTACTTCATCACTTTCAACTGATCGTTTTCGACGTTCCATACATTGCTAAAAAGGATTCAATTTTAAAGGACCAGTACATTCAAAAAAAAACACTATGAAAAAGTTATATAGTCAGAAAGTTGATGAAAAATGGAGCATTGTTTGTTTTTACGACAGCCTCTGAACCGTTATCGTTGCCGAGATAATCGCGTTTGAAGTTGGCGATTTTTGAAATCTGTGTATTACAACGAAAACATGCGCGCAGTGAAAATTCGGCATACACAATAACGAACAAGAACGAGACACAAAAACGGAACGATGAAGGGAATTATAAACACAATTGTCGTCCCGTTCATGTGTTGTTTGAACGATCGTTCCCCATCCCGTTCTTGTCTATCCCGAAAATTCGTCCCTGACTCAATAAAAGTTGTGTAGTGATGCGAAAATTTCAAAAATTTTTATGACAGTTTTCGTAAGTCGATAAAAAACGAAACAAATTTTAAAATTTTCGCGTCAATACACAACTTTTATTGATTCAAGGACGAATTTTCGGCATAGACAAGAACGGGATGGAAGAAAGATCGTTTAAACAACACATGAACGGGATGACCAAGAACGGGACGACAATTGTGCTTGTAATTCCCTTCATCGTTCCATTCTTGTCGTCCCGTTATGTATGCCGAATTTTCACTGCGTTCATGCTTTCGTTGTAATAAACAGATTTTTTCAAAAATCGCCAACTTCAAACGCTATTTTCTCGAAAATTACAACAATTCAGAACGTGCTGTAAAAACAAAAAATGCTCCATTTTTCATGAACTTTTCGAATATCATTTTTTCATAGTGTTTTTTCCGGGTGGACTGGTCCTTTAATGTTTCGAAGGGATGAAAAAGAGTTCACGTATGAATCCTTTCGGTATACATACTTCACGTTCAGCTTCGCGTTTCATTCTCCCAGAGTAGCCACCAGGACATGGCTCACAATATTGTGACCTCCAATTACGTTTTGACCTTCGCCTTAATTGTGTACAAGCAGGATGTGGTAAACACTAAAATTATTTATTTATTATATATGTTACCAGCAAGTTGAAAATTCTCAACTTTGCCTAGACGAAGATGGAAATCTGGCAAAGTTGAGAATTTTAATTTTGCCTAGACAAAGATGAGAATTTTTAGTTTTATAGGTAAATTCATATACACTTTTCATTTTGTGTAATAGGCCCCAGTTTAGGGTCCATCGAAAGGAAATTTCTCGCACTCACGACAACCCTCAAAAAAATTACGACGCTGATAGGTCAGAAAAATGTTAACACAGTGCCATAGGAAAAATTTCTCTTGGGGTATGAAAAAATGAAAAAACAAAGGGAAACCATAGGAAACATTTTTTCATTTTCCAGCTTTAAGGAGGGGCATGACCCTCTTGTTCATGTGTGTTAATTCTTATTCATAAGAGTTAACACACATAGACAAGAGGGTCATTAACCCTTACTCCTAAGGATGGGACTTTGACTTATTTCTAAGAATAACCCACCCGTTTTGCGACCTTTGATTTATTATAAAAATATTTTCATTTCTCAAATTACCCCAGTTCGTTTTTCTCTGTGATGTTTTTCCACTGGAATCGGAAGAGGCGATCTCAATTGATTCCGATTCACACCATAACCTGGAACATTCTGAGATCCATCATAAACCGGTTGGAGATAAGTACATTGAACACACTAAAAATTTCCTCTAACCTTCAAAAAAAGCCTACTACTATAAACGTGTAAGGTTTGTCTAACTAACTAACTAAAATAATTAACTAACTAACTAAGGCACCATTTATACTTCCGTCACGACGCGACAGTGCATTTTTATGTCGCGCGACGCGTCGCGAGTTGGCGTTATAAACGTCTGTCGCGCGACACGTCGCGTGACGCGTCGTGCGATGTGTCACTAGTACTTGGTTTGAAAAGACGTTTATCCATCAACAAGCCTTGGTGGTGCAGTACTAAAGCAGTGGCTTTTTGGTCATATGGTCGCGGGTTCGAATCTCGCTTGAAGTCAATTTTTGCCACTCGGCATTGTGTCGTGTGGTCAGCACTTGTGACGTCACAGGCTGTCGCGCGACAGCAACTATAAACGACATTGGAAAAATTGTTCGCACTATAAACGTAATTGCTCTGCGATGCGTTGCAACGGAAGTATAAATCCTGCCTAACTAAACTAACTAACTAACTAAACTATCTATCTATCTAACCAACTAAACTATCTATCTATCTCCCGGTACTAATAATAAAACTTAATACATCAAGTGCCAAACGTTTTTCTCTTTTGATAGGCTTGCCATCAATACATGCTTGGCACTAAAAAAGTATATGGTCAAACTAAAAGTTTTTTTCTTAAAAGAAATTACTTCACCGTCTCGTTTAACACGACGTTTCGCATTTTGTATGCTATTAGAAAAGAGTTTAACTTTCGCTGCTTTCGGTGCTTCTTCGACCACATCACGTGCAGTGTTTTTAGGTTTCTTTGCTTTTACTTCAGGTTCTCCTGAAAAGAAGTTTCTATTCGAATTTTCAAAATCTTAATGTTCAAATATAGGTACATACCGTCATTTATAGATGTAGGACATGGAAGACAGTGAAGTCCAAGTAAGTTATCCGAACCATTTTGTCGCTTCACTCTTGTTCCCAGAAAAATTCTTTTCCTACAAGGGCAAGTTGGACATGCTCTAAATTTTTGCTTCTTTACATTTTTTAATAGCTCGGTATACCGTAAACATGGAGGTGCGGAATGACAGCACTGACTTGAAATTGGTGGACAACATGGCTTTTGTGGGGGACAACCTAAAAATCAAAAAATGGACTAGTCAACTCGGAAAAGGCTCTATATAAAAATAAAATATTCGGAAAGATCATGGAAAAATGGGGCATTTTTTGTTTTTATGACAACCTCTGAATCGTTGTAGTTTTCGAGAAAATTGTGTTTAAAATTTGAATTTGAGTTCATGTTTTCGTTGTAATACACAAACTTTTTTGAATTTTTTGCACAAAAATTGAATTTTTTGCTCAAAAAAATAAATATTTTTTAAACGTTAACAATTCATAATTTACAATAGTAAAGATATTTACATTGAAATTTGATGATTTTAGTGCGAAAAATTCAAAAAAGTTTGTGTATTACAACGAAAACATGAACAACAAATTCAAAATTCAAACGCAATTTTCTCGAAAACTACAACGATTCAGAGGTTGTTGTAAAAACGAAAAATGTTTCATGATTCATGATCTTCCCGAATATTTTATTTTTATATAGGGCTTTTCGGACTGGCCCTTTAAAAAATTGCCAAATTAGTTACATGGCTTTTGTCCATTGCAACAAGTCGGATCGCGATAGTAACAACACGGTCGTCCACAATCGCAATCTAATTTTTTTAAATATTTTTTTCAAATGAAAAATACTTGTGCAGCCACATTTATTTCCTCTAGTTGGAGTAGGGGTTGTTGGCGGTTGGCAACATTCCACCTTTAAAAAGTTTTTTGTCGAATTTTACTGCATGCTTACCGGTGGTTCTGGCGGTGGAGGTGGTGGGGGAGGTGGTGGCGGTGGACTAAAAAATTTTTTAAAAGACCATGGTCACGAAAAATTTGCTTTAAGGACCAATCTGGTCGGAAAAAAGTTGTCATTTTTTGTGTATATTCAGAAAGTTCATGAAAAATGGAACATTTTTTGTTTTTACGGTATCTTCTGAATCGTTGTAGTTTTTGAGAAAATTGCATGTGAAGTCGGTGATTTTTGAAATTTTGTGTATTACAACGAAAACATGTACCATAGTTTTCCCTGAATCAATAAATTCTGTACATTGAGAAGAAAATATTCAAAATCCTTGAACGTTTAGAAAAAAATAAATATAGCATTTTTTATAACTCGACGAGACGAATAAAATGACACCAAAATTATNCAATTTTCAAATTCTATAATTTTGGTGTCATTTTATTCGTCTCGTCGAGTTATAAAAAATGCTATATTTATTTTTTCTAAATGTTCAAGGATTTTGAATTATTTTCTTCTCAATATACAGAATTTATTGATTCAGGGAAAAACTATGATACAAGTTTTCGTTGTAATACACAAAATTTCAAAAATTGCCAACTTCACACGCAATTATATCGAAAACTACAACGATTTAGAGGCTGTCATAAAAACAAAAAATGCTCCATTTTTCATCAACTTTCTGAATATACACAAAACTGGCAACTTTTTTCCTACCCGACTGGTCCTTTAAATGAGCTCCTATAACTTACGCGGCTGGTGTTGGCGGTGGACAGCAAGTACGTGATGCCGGTGGAGGAAGCTATAAATGACTTAAAATTAAATCTATTCATATATAAATATACAGGCGGTTGTGGAATTCCTTCTCCTTCTTCTTCACCACCATATATTGGTGGTCTTTTACCTCGACAACAAGGCTTTTTACAACAATTATCAGGCGTCGCCGGGCAACCTTTAAAAATCATGCGTCGGAGAGATTTACTTTTTACTTACAGGGACCATAGGCTCCAGGACAACATGGCTTAGGCGGACTAAATTTTCAAAATAGATAATTTCCAAATTAAAGGACCAGTCCAGTGGGAAAAAAGTTACCATTTTTGTATTCGTAAAGTTTATGAAAAATGGAGCATTTTTTGTTTTTACGGCATATTCTGAATCGTTGTAATTTGCGAGATAATTGCGTTTGAAATTTTGAAGCTCAAAAAAGTCTGTATATTACAACGAAAACATGTACGCAAATTCAAAATTTCAAACGCAATTTTGTCGAAAACTACAACGATTCAGAACATGCCGTAAAAACAAAAAATGCTCCATTTTTCATGAACTTTCTGAATATACACAAAACTGGCAACTTTTTTTCAACCAAATTGGTCCTTTAAGCCGACTTACGATGGTGGAGGACAGCATGCTAATGGCAAAGGGGCTGAAGTACAGCAGGAAGACAATCCACCTGCCACACATGGACATCGTTTTCGTCTAATATTCTTCATAGTCAACGGTGTTATGTTGGAAGTGTTGAAAATGAGTATGAAAGGTGGATGATTACTCTCGTGCACAATAGACTCCCATTTTACTAAATTTTACATTACTTTTTGCCATAACAACAAGATAGGGGTTCTTAGAAGAAATTTCGGCGCCACTCTTTTTAACCTAGTTGACATTTGGTCCATGTTATACAGGGCTGTTCGGAAAGTTCGTTTCCAAGTGCCCATAGTGCAATTTTTTTAGAAGGTTAGTATATAGCTATCACTTTTAAAATAAACTACTAATGCATTAGACATGACTAACATAAGAATTTATATATAAACATCGGTGTGGTAAAACTTTATAGTACTTCCAGAAATCTTATTGCCCCTATTCTAGTGCCCATCTAGTACCCATAAGTGCCCATTAGTACCTATAGTGCCTATAGTGCCCATAGTACCCATCTAGTGCCCATTAATGCCTATAGGCACTATAGTACCTATTAGTGCCCGTAAGGTGTATCGTAGTATAGTAAACATAAACATACTACGATACACCTTACGAGCACTAATAGGCACTATAGTGCCTATAGGCATTAATGGGCACTAGATGGGTACTATGGGCACTATAGGTACTAATGGGCACTTATGGGTACTAGATGGGCACTAGAATAGGGGCAATAAGATTTCTGGAAGTACTATAAAGTTTTACCACACCGATGTTTATATATAAATTCTTATGTTAGTCATGTCTAATGCATTAGTAGTTTATTTTAAAAGTGATAGCTATATACTAACCTTCTAAAAAAATTGCACTATGGGCACTTGGAAACGAACTTTCCGAACAGCCCTGTACATTTAACCCATGTTGTGAAATATGCGAATTTTGAACGTTTGGTGCAAATTTTCCAAATCAGAAACAGAAGTCGGAAGTTTTTACTTCCAATCTCCGGTTCCGGGATCCGACTTCCGGTTCCGAAACTAAGCAATAGGCGAAAAAATATTAAAAAATTGAAAAAAATTTGAAAAAATTGAAATTTCAGCTCAATTGATTGTTTTCATTTATATCCTGAGACTGTGTAAGCATACCTTTGTTTTCCCATTCTGGTGTTAGCTTTTCTGGAGTTGCTAAATTAACTTCTGAGAAAGGATTGAGAGAAATTTTTCCAAATATTTCACAACTCGAATTGTGAATAAAAGTTTCGACGTACGGAAGCATAACCATGAATATTACAAAAGAAAAGTTGACGTTCATTCGTTTTCATGCATAAAAAGAAAGATGTTTCTTGTAATAATCAGGAAAATGAAAACATCAATCGAGCGATCATTTCGGATAGGATTTCGATAGATAGCGTATACAACCGGTTTCGTAAACGATCACCTTCAAGAAAAGTCTTTTTTATATCTCTTACTAAAGCAGGTTATCACTTATGAATTTCACCCGAACTGCCAACAAAAATTTATTGTTGCCAAATTTATGAGACATTGCCTGATTTACGATGACCCAAAATCATGTACAAAAAGTTGCTAACAGTAAGAGCGACTTTTTTTGCCATTTCTTGTTGAAATTCGGAAAGTTCATAAAAATGGAGCATTTTTTGTTTTTACGGCATGCTCTGAATCGTTGTAGTTTTCGAGAAAATTGCGCTTGAAATTTTTAATTTGTCTACATGTTTTCGCTGTAATACACAAACTTTTTTGAATTTTTTATGGAAAAATCGATTTTTTGCATAGAATATTTCGATTTTTGACAAATTTTAAAATTTCATAAAATGAACATTGTAGCAATTTTTTATAGCTAAATGAGACGAACAAAATGACACTAAAATTATCCAATTTGAACATTGTTTTGGGTTATCGAAACGAAAACATGAATCAGAATTTTCGTTTCAATAACCCAGAACAATGTTTAAATTGGATAATTTTTGTGTCAGTTTGTTCGTCTTATTTAGCTATAAAAAATTGCTACAATGTTCATTTGATGAAAATTTAAAAAATTGATGCAAAATCGATGAGTGGTCAACGAGGTCTCAAAGTAATTTCTACGAGGAGATATGACCATTACAAAAAATATCAAATATGAATATGCCCCTCTAAATATGAGGATCAAAACCTCATTCAGAGAAAAATTTTCGAACAAATTTATTTTCATAATGACGAGCCAGTTGAAAACACCATTTGCAACGCAATTTGCGAAGAAGCGTTTGAGTGTTAATATACAACCTAATAACAAGAGGGGGACTTCCGCAGGATGGATGAATGAAATTTATTAACAATTTGAGACGATCAAATGGAGGAATGGCTGTTATCGAAAAATTTAGGAAAAATCACAACGGTCCCATTATATTTGTTTCATTTATTTCCAGATTTGAGTGAATAGATGATCGAGGGAAGTAGTTTACTCCTTTAAAGTATGCACTGTATATGCAAAATTGCATACAACTCTGTTACATCTATAAAAAAGATACGAGCAAAATCGATAGAGTAAAACATTTATCTCGTTTTATGTAATACGAATTGTTTATTTGAAAAATTCATTTTCCTTCCACCTTATTTCATTTATTCAATTTTTTAAATAAAAAATTTCATTAAAAAAAATATATTTGTCTTAAATAATACAACAATAGAATAGTCAAAATATGGATAAAATAGAAGCAAAATATTTTATGAAGATGGAAAATGGACCGGATATCTATCAGATAGAAGCTTGTTGAGTTTTAGAACCTTTTTCAAGGTGTTCGTATTACTAGTTTTGGCATTTTCCGTAACGTGGTGATCTGCTTCGTAGAGTTTTTCCTGAAAAATAATATTTTAAAAAGATTTTTATACGAAACGATCCAAATTTACTGAATCAAGTGCCCAATACTGCTTTTTGAGCTTATGCAAAATATTTTAAATAAAATTTTCAACAAGACCCAAAAACAAGTCCAAGATAATCTAGTTCCACTAGAACTGAAACTTATAAATGGCCAAAAAAGTGGGCTTTTTATTTTTTGGGACCCGGAAATTTATTTTCTAAGAATGACCCTTCTAGGGGTAATTTTATACGGAGAATCGATTGTGCGCATTCCCGAACGTATTTAACATAAAATGGTCATTTTCTGCATCAGGAAATAGATTTTGTTTCGAAAACGTGTGCGATCGATTCCTCGCATAAAATTACCCCTAGAATAATGATTTCCAGATAAAAATGCGAAAATGACAATTTTCGCTTCGAAAATCCAATTTTTCCCTGAATCAGGGAAGCATTTTCAGGGTTCGGAAATGAGCGCCGTCAATTCCACGCATAAAATTAAAGGGGTCATTTTAGGAAAATAAATTTCCGGGTGCTAAAAAATAAAAAAGCCACTTTTTTAGGCCACCCTGAATTTCTAAAAAATGGGTATTCTGTACTAATGTCAACTTATTCAGACCCCCTTATCGCGGCCACCCAATAGAAGGGGAATCCTAATAAGTGCCATTTCGTAATAAACCAAAGCAAAATTGGCACTTATTCGGAATGTCCCCGTGGAGATCAAAAAAGAAAAGACACAAAAAATGTCCTTTCTTAGTTTGATATGCGAATTTCAGGACAGCTATATAAGGACGTAACTTCGAAATGTGCTAATTTAAGGACTAATGTCACCTTATTCGAAATGCCCCCTCCCTGTGGAGATAAAAAAAAGTAGAAAAAACACAAAAATGGGCTAAATTATCAAAATTCATGCCATAATTTTTTAAATTAATTTTTATCAAAAATTCCAATTTTATGGCATGAATGTTGTGCTTTTCGCACATTTTTTGGTGTTATCTCCACAGGAGCGTTCTGAATAAGGTGCTAAATGTCATCTTATTCGGAATGCCCCTCGTGGAGATAAAAAAGGACACAAATAATGTGCGAAAATCACAAAATTCATGCCATAAAATTGGAATTTTTGATAAAAATTAATTTTAAAAATTTCGGCATGAATGTGTATAATTTAGCCCATTTTGTGTTTTTTTCTTTACCGTATTCACATTGGAGCTTCGGTGCTTTTCAACAAATTCCAAAAGTTCGGCTCGAGTTCCATTATCCCAAATCATGTATGGATCTTCCAGGTTGCTATTTAACACTTTAAGGACAAGGTGATTGTCACCATTACGCATTAGCCGACAAACATATGGAGTAAGCATTGCACGAAGACTGTTTTGGACACCATAATTTTCTGGAGTACCACTCCTAAAACCAGCCAAGCAAGCAAGTGCTTCACAACTGGCCAAAGCCAGCTTGTTTAGGATAGATTGCTGGTTTGATTCTTCAGAGTGAGAAACTCCTAAAATAAGGAGGCCAATAAAACAAGAATCTATTTTTCAAGCCTACCTCCTTCATCCGGAGTATAATCATATTTGAAAAGGTGTGGCAAGAGTTGCCATAAAACGCCAGCTTGGAAAAGTTGAGTCTGGAGCAGTGTGCATACAGAAAACGAGCATACACATTCTGCGGCTGCAACTGCCAACTGGACCAAGTTCTACAAAATACATTATATAGTCGGCGTCAATCCCCATTGTTTTTATGGAGTGCGATTGTGAAATCTGCAAGTTTGAATACGCGGTTTATTGAAACGAATTGCCTGCATACTTTCTAGTGATTGTATTGTAATCATAATCAAAGAAAAATTGATGCTAGAAATCGTGTTTTTGCGGCGATGTGACACTTGCGGACGGACTTTTGCGGGTGAGACATTTGCGGATGGGGGAGGGGGTATCATATAATTACTGTAAATAAACTTTTTTATTTTTAATAAAGATGAATAAATACGCAAAAGTCCGTCCACAAGTGTCATACCGTAGTTTTTGCCTATGATTTTTTGTTGCAGATCGATTGTACTCACGAAGAGCTTCAAAATTAGTGGTTGAAATTCATATAACGGCAACGGGGAAGTGTGTAAAAAAATCATGCCATTTTTCTATGCCTTTTTTGACCCCAATTTTTAAACACACTTCCCCGTAGCCGTTATATGAACTTCAAACATTCATTTTGAAGCTCTTCGTGAGTACAATCGATCTACAACAAAAATTCATAGACAAAAACACTATTTCTCCCATCGATTTTTCCCGATTACGATACAATCACTTGGAAGCATGCAGGCAATTCGCTTCCGCGAATTCATACTTGCAGATTTCGCAATCGCGCGTCCGTAGAAACAACGGGGATTGACGCCCCGAATAGAGGTAAAAAACAACATTATACCTCAAATTTCAACAACCGACATAAGCTATTAAATAATGTCTTCATTTCTGAAATTTTATCTCGGCATGAATCGAATTGCGCAGCGACATCAAAACAGTTACAAGAATGTAGGCAAATTTGAACATGCATATCCATTTTCTTGGAACTCAACGAAACCATGGGCACACAACGTTCGAATGTTTCATACAATGCATACAGACCACCATCACGTCGGAGCTGTTCAGCATTCAATGCAGAGCTGCGAAGAGTCCAATAATACAGTTCCACAGCCGCACATAAAAGTTGACCACCGCCGTTGGCAAATAGTGCATCGTCAATTGATTCCATGCGTATAGTTTTGATCAACTGTGCATATCCAGCATATTTATAAGGAGATAATTCTTAAAATGACATGTTAAAATAATTGACTATAGTTCGTTTCACCCAAGTAAACTAAAAAGTTTGGTCAAACAGTTCGTGTAAGTTGCAGTGTGCTTTCGACTCCAAGCGAGATCAAACCCGCGCGTCCCCGACGTGCGGGTTTGATCTCGCTTAACTTGCCAGATCGGACGGTTAGCAACACACGAACTGTTTGACCAAACTTTTTAGATTACTTGGGTGAAACGATCTATAAATAAACCTTTATAATGCCGACTGTAAATAATGCTCTGCGATTTCAAACAAAGTATAATTCGTTGGGAATCCGGTAAAGATGTATTTTTACTACGAATCAGAGTCGAAGTCAAAAATTTATAAGCATAGTTGATCTGATCAAATATTTGGAGCTAGTAGCCTTTTGCCCAGCCAAGTAACAGTGTTTTTTCAACCCGAAATTTTTTTTTCTAAAAGTTACCCTATTACCCCTAATTTGATGTGGGGAATCTGAATTTCGCATTCCCGAAACGTAAAAACGCTTCTTTACTATGATTCAGCGATTTTAGACCTGTGTTTTTGAACAAAAATCGAAAAAAATTTGGTTTTTTACCAGAAAATCGACTTTTCACAGATTTTTCAATGTGAAAAATCGTTTGCAAGCATTCTTTGTATTTATTTTTATTCTTTCATTTCAAACACTTCCTCATTTTATCATTTGCAAACGATTTTTCACATTGAAAAACCTGTGAAAAGTCGATTTTCTGGTAAAAAAACTAAATTTTTTTCGATTTTTGTTCAAAAACACAGGTCTAAAATCGCTGAATCATAGTAAAGAAGCGTTTTTACGTTTCGGGAATGCGAAATTCGGATTCCCCACATCAAATTAGGGGTAATAGGGTCTTTTAGAAAAAAAATTTTCGGGTCGAAAAAACACTGTTACTTGGCTGGGCAAAAGGCTACTAGCTCCAAATTTTTTTCAATACTAGGCAAGAATGTATGCTCAATACGTTTTAATCAGTCTGTCCGAAAAAAAAATTTTTTTCGATCTCATTTCTACCACCACGTGTAAAAATGGCTCAAAAATCGAAATTTCTCGGATTTTTTCGAAATCACGCTAGAAATGTTCTCCATATTGAAATACATCTGCCAGAAAGAAATTTTGGCCGAAAAAAATTATCTTGAGTGTTTTAGAGAGGTTAGAAATTTCAAAAAATACAAGTAAAATCGATGGTATAGAGCTTCGGACAAGGTTTTGAAATTTTTGGTTCCCGAATTTTGACTCGAAATGACTTTTAAAAACTTTCCCATGCGTTAATCTCACTTTATAAACTCAACTTGATACGCGCATTTAGCCGTTTAAGGCAACCTTTGAAAACTCGAGAAAGTGTCTCTTAAAGGTACAGGCCCAGAATGGGCTCATAAGGCATGACTCCTTTATGGTCAGAACCCCCTATTTTTTAGCTGAGAATCACGAATTGTAAAGTCAACTTTTTTCTAGACCTCATCTTCACACTTAAAATTGCATATCAAGGCAAAATAAATAACACCTTCTTGAGAAGATAAATAACACTTTCTTGAGTGTTCAAAGGTTGCCTTAAACAATTTGAACGCGCTCCAAGTTGAATTTATAAAGTGAGATTAATGCATGGGAAAGTTTTTTTGCAATTGATAGAGGCCGCAATAAAATAAATAATGGACAATAAAGTCAAAATTAAACATGAACACTTAAAATACGCCTATAATTGGCAATAACTAACATAAACTAACATGGTCGTCGAATAGAGAGTAAAACATTAACTATAATTTAACAACTAGAAGCAAAATATTTTATGTCGAAAAATGGTTCGGATATCCAGTTTTTAAAAGCTCGTTGAGAGTGCGAACCTTCTTCAAGGTGTTCTTATTACTACCTTTTGCAAGCTCATGAAGATGGTTATTTGCATTGTCGAGTAGGATCTGAAAAATATTTTAAACAGATATTTTTATACGAAGCGATCAAAATTCACTGAATCAAGTGCCCAATACTGCTTTTTGAGCAAGATTTTTTAAATAAAAATTTTTTTCAACACGACCAACCCAGGTCCAAGTGATCTAAAGTTTAACTCCACTCGACCTAAAACTAATACAGGGTTTTCTAAAAATGACCCCTCTAATTTTATGCGGAGAATCGATTGCGCGCATTTCCGAACTTATTAAAATTGTCATTTTCTGCATTAGGAAATAGATATGCACATATGTTTCAAAGTCCAAAAAATCTGACAAGGGACATCAGGTTGGTGTCAGACGCGAAATTTTTTGAAACCGATATAAATCGAAAGAGAACCCCCACTTCGATCACAAAAGTGAAAGAAATTTTTGCTGACAAGCTTTCTATTCAGCAGAATTGTCATTTTTTCAAATTACGCTTTGTACTTAGTCAATCTACAACATATTTCAACAATAGCCCCGTCGTGGCCAAGTGGTTAGTATTCTTGTCTTGTATTTTTTTGCTCCTGGTTCGAATCCACCTTGAAGACTTTTGTTTTTGCATTTTTGCAAAAAATTTTGCATGTGTTCCAAATATTTATTTTTAATAGTTTTAAATTATTTTTTAATAATTAACGCTATGATTTTATTACATAAAGCTATGAGTAATCAACCAGGGAAAATTTAAATGGTATTATTGTCAAAATTTTGTTCCATGAATGGGTTTGTAAATTAAAAAAAATTAATTAACGAATTTTTCATGTGAATTGTTTTTTTTTTTAAATTAAGTTAATAAATTTTAGCATAAAAAAATACAAAATATAATTTAAGACGGTTGAAAAAAATATTTGGAACGCATGCAAAATTTTTTGCAAAAATGCAAAAACGCAAAAACAAAAGTCTTCAAGATGGATTCGAACCAGGAGCAAAAAAACACAAGGCGAGAATACTAACCACTTGGCCACGACGGGGCTATTGATGAAATATGTTGTAGATTGACTAAGTACAAAGCGTAATTTGAAAAAATGACAATTCTGCTGAATAGAAAGCTTGTCAGCAAAAATTTCCTTCACTTTTGTGATCGAAGTGGGGGTTCTCTTTCGATTTATATCGGTTTTAAAAAATTTCGCGTCTGACACCAACCTGATGTCCCTTGTGAGAGAAGAGATTTTTTTTTTGTGAGAGAAGAGATTTTTTTTTTTTTTTGCAGAAGATTTTTTCTAAAAATGACCCCTCTAGGGATAATTTTATGTGGAATCGATTGCACGCATTCCCGAGGCGTGAAAACGCTTCACTGACCCTGATTCAGGGAGAAGTGGGAGTATTGAAGAGAAAATGAATAATATTCGAATTTTAACCAGGAAACCGGCGGTGTAGGGTTTTCTAGGCGAGGAATCGATTACGCATATTTTTGAGGATTATGCAGAAAAATGACCATTATGCAGAAAAATGTTTTCCTGAATCAAAAATTAGTATTAAATCTTTGGGAATGTGCGCAATTTATTTTTTATATATTTTTCCCCGCATTAAATTACCACACAGAGACTCTGAGTTTTAGAACAAAGTCA
Source organism: Acrobeloides nanus (assembly GCA_900406225.1). Classification (NCBI taxonomy): domain Eukaryota; kingdom Metazoa; phylum Nematoda; class Chromadorea; order Rhabditida; family Cephalobidae; genus Acrobeloides; species Acrobeloides nanus. The sequence goes on along the minus strand of OZJO01015282.1, from coordinate 12,760 downwards.
TAATAATAAAAGATGATACAATATATTTTTGAACAAAAATTTTATTTTTCGCTTGGGGGCCACGTGTATTTCAAAAGGACATCAGTATGACTCCTGGAATTTTTTTAACCTCTCTAAAACACCCAAGATAATTTTTTTTCAGCCGTAATTTCTTTCAGATAGATGTATTTCAATATGGAGAATATTTCTAGCGTGGTTTCGAAAAAATCCGAGAAACTTCGATTTTTTAGCCATTTTTACACGTGGAAAAATAGAAATTAGACCAAAAAAAATTTTTCTCGGATTCTTTCTAAACTACGCTAGAAATATTCTCCATATTGAAATACATCTGACAGAAAGAAATTTTGGTCGAAAAAATTATCTTGAGTGTTTTAGATAGGTTAGAAAATTCAAAAACTACACGTAAAATCGATGGTATTGAGCTTCGAATATGGTTTTGAATTTTTTTAGGGATCGAATTTTGACTCGAAATGACTTTTAAAAGCTTCCCCATGCGTTAATCTCACTAAATAAATTCAACCTCGCTCGAACCGTTTAAGGCAATCTTTGAACACCTTATTAAAATATGCAAATTTTGACCTTTCATAGGTTTTCATAGGTGAGAAACACGATATTGAGGCTATTTAAGCATAAAAAAGTACTTGCCTCAGACTTTTTGGACTTTTCCCAATTTATGAAACATACGTGGTATGGGGGTTATGTTATTTAAGCTCACCCTGTATATTAAACTATAGTACAGTCGGCACTCGTTATAAAGCCCCTCTCGATATAACGCCCCCCTAAAATTCGATATAACCCCCCCCCCCCACGAGCAGTTTTTTAGGTTCTGATTTTCGAAAATTTAATGAAACTTTTTATCTAAAAGATTTCTATAGAAAACTAAAAGCTTGAATGAACTCTGAAATTCGATATAACGCCCTCCTCCTCCTCCAAAGGAGGCGTTATAACGAATGCTGATTGTAGTTAGAAAAAATTATAAATAATAGAAAACTATCCTTACCCTTAATTCTACTATAGTACAGTCGGCGCTCGTTATAACGCCCCCCCCCCCCCCCCCCCACCCACAAGCAGTTTTTTAGGTTCTGATTTTTCGAAAATTTAATGAAATTTTATAAAACTTTTCTGAAAGATTTCTAAGAAATTTTTATAGAAAAACTAAAAGCTTGAACGGACCCTGAAATTCGATATAACGCCCCTCCCCCCAAGGGGGCGTTATAACGAGCGCCGAAAAAATTATGATAATAGAAAGCTATCCTTACCCCTAATTCTACAGTGAAGTACCAGTCGGGATAATAGCCGGGTTCTGCAAGCCTTAAAATCCACTCTTCATCCAAAATCACATCCAAACTTCTCAAAAATCGAATATAGTCATCATCGCCAACAAAATTAAAAGGTTGCTCAATGGAGATGGTGGCATTGAGAATATCCTTTATTATTTTCATAATTTTAGTAAAATCCTATAAACGATTAATTAATTACAATCAAGCAATAAATTGAATTACCGCGTGTATTTCACCAAGTTGCGATCTGTTTTTCTGGATTTGCTAAAAAATTGGCGTAGCAAGGTTTACCACGTTTCAGGGGGTTCATTTTAAGAAATTTTACGATTTTTTTTTCGAATTCTTCGAAAAATTTTCAAAACATAAGAGGACCCTTATATTTTTTTTCAGCCTTTCGGCTGAACCTCCCTTATCTGATAATATTTAAAAAATGAATGTACAGTTTTAGAGGAATTTGGTATCAGATTTACAACTACAGGGGGCGGCAAAAGTTCTGACCTAGGCGGACAAAAGTCCTGACCTAAGCGGACAAAAGTCCTGACCTAGGCGGACACAAGTCCTGACCTAGGCGGCAAAAATCCTGACATTGTCAAAAACTCTGAAAAGGTGTTTTCTCGTCCAGAATTGTCGAGAAAACACGTTTTTGAAATGTCAGGATTTTTGCCGCCTAGGTCAGGACTTTTGTCCGCCTAGGCCAGGACTTTTGCCGCCCCCTGTATATCGCTGCCGCTACAATAACTTTTTATTTTTGTTATATTTTTACAAAAAATATAATCAATTTATTTTATTAACACAGGAACACAATTAAATTTTCGGTATATTCTGATATTTTTAGCTATGATAAACAACTTAAAAAAAGTTGTATGACCACGGAATATACCAGCTTCAAAATTACCCCTATTATACAGGGTTTTCAGCGAATTAGCAAGATTTAAAAATTACATTATCTTTTGATAGAAAAAATATTTCTCATGCGGTTATTTGCAAAATGCTTAGAAATCATGGGGTTTTCATGCATATTCAAAGAAATAAAAAAATTTTCAAATATTACTTTAAAAAATTAAAATTTTTGACAATCTTTGAGGTATTTTCGGCCTAGAATCTTGATAAAAAGTCCAATCATTTTAAAAATGCATTTTCTTAATCTGGAACAAATTTGGGCTAGACGGTTTTGAGCTTTTTTTAAAATCTTTTTTAAGAAAATGAGATTTAAAGATGCCAGTTTTTAGGCCTAAAATGGCCGAAAAATGAAAAAATCCATATGCAATGGATTTTTTAATGATTAAGAGACGATGTCTCGAAATGTCGAACCTGGGGTGGCCATAGTAACGAAAATTCGAATCAATTTTTGAAACCGTGGTATACCCTAGGATTTCCAAAATTGAAAATCAGGGTTTGGCGGGAAATTCAAATTCTAAACCAATTCCAAAAAATAGCCAACTTCAAACGCGATTATCTCGACGACCATAACGATTCAGAATTTCCTGTAAAAATAAAAAATGCTCCATTTTTCATGAATTTTCCGAATATATATAAATTATGACAAACTTCGCTAATCTAAAGAATTTTCAAATTTTTGTTGACCCTTTTCGGGATTCATTTTCTATTTTTTGTAGACACGCTTTTCCTGCGAACGATAGCTCAAATTGTAGGTACTAAATAGGAGTAAATAATAGGAGAAGAAACGTAGTGCACTCGAACAACCCGTAGGAGTTAGATCGAAAATAGTGCTTTTTTGGACCTCAGAAAAATTGCTCTCTCCAAAACTACGCAGTTTTGACTATGAGTTGTATATACAAAAAATGAAGTAGAATTCACCAGCTTTCCAACGACACCAAAACCATTAGATATGGATTTAGCTGGACGGAGATGTGCCCATTTGAAGTTTGACCTAAAGTTCAAAAGGCCGGCCTGCCGTACAGGGGCACCAAAAAGTCGGATTCAAAAACGGACTTCAGATTCGTGTTCAGCGATCCCGAAAACATAGGGTATACCACGGTTTCAAAAATTGATTCGAATTTTCGTTCCTATGGCCACCCTTCATTCAAGACTGGTTCGAGATTTCGAGACATCGTCTCTTAAGTCTTAAAATTATGCCTAGTTTAATTTCTAAGCTTTAAAAAATTGAATTTTGTGAGATAATTTTTAGTCAAAAATGCCTCTAAAATACCCTAAAATTCGGGGAACTTATGCACATTAACCCCCCCCCCGGCCGTGGGAGGGAGGTTAAAGTGCACAAATTTACTTTGATTCCCCTCAAACCAGTGCACTTTAACCCCCCCCCCCTCAAACCAAAGAACAGTAAATATGCAAATTTCAAGTGCGGAAACATAAAAACCTTTTTTCTACTTTTCTACAATTTCACTTTTTTTTCAAATTTATTCAATTTTTTCAGTTTTTTGACAATTTTTTCTTTATGCCCACCCTGTTGACATGCAGCCTAAGGTCACAATAGAATGATACCCCCCCCCCCCCCCGGCAGCGCCGGGGGATGCCCACCCTTTGACCTGCAGCCTAATGTCATAATAAGATGATATTTTTTGAGATTTTTAGCTTAAAAGTTGCGTAACAACTAGGAAAATAAAGTTATGAACTCATTGTCTGATTAAAAATAAAATAAAAATTCTTTTCATCTGTAACTCTAAAAAACAGCCAAAAAAGCGGTTCTCTTAACAAAAAACATATATTTTTTTGCTTTAAACAACAAATTGAATCCATAACTTTATTTAGTTGTTACGCGACTTTTAAGCTAAAAATCTCGAAAAATGGTAACAATGTTCAAGCGGAATATCCTTTAGAAGTTTGCAAAAATATGTCTTTTTTGGGATTTATTTTTCTCTACGAAAATTAAGTCAAATTCAAAAAAATTTTTTTTAATTTTGTAGAGGAAATTCCGAGGAACGTTTTAAAAAAAGAATTACCAAAATTCATAGGATTTTCACAGAGATATTAGGTTTTCTTTGGGAGTATAATTTTCAATGCTAATAAAAGTGCCTAAATTTGAGTGCACACATTTGAAAATATTAAATTCATATTTTACTATGCTTAAATAATCATTTCAAGCCGTTTTGGAGACAATTCGAGGATTTTTCCACTTTAAACCAGTGTTATATCGGTTACTGCGGTTACAGTTACAAGCGGTTAATGGTTACTAACGGTTACAAAAGAATAATGTAACCGTTAGTATCGGTTACAAACGGTTACTGACGGTTCGGTTAACCGAACCGTTAGTAACCGTTACTAAACGGTTATTTCATATTTTTTATTTGTCCGATGCTAATATCCATATTACAATTAAAGAAAGAATAAACTGACTTAAATTTGAAATTTGTAACCGTAACCGTTTGTAACTGTAACCGAACCGTGTTTCGGTTAACCGACCAAACACTGCTTTAAACCCATTTTGTTACGCCGTGAACTAGAGAAATTGTTAAAAATTTAAAAGACATGTTTTCAAGCGTTTATGGGAATTTCTCCATAAATTTTCCTAGTTCATGGTGAAGGAAGCATTTTCAAGGTTCGGGAATGCGCGCAATCGATTCCCCGCATAAAATTACCCCTATAGGGTCTTTTTTGGAAAAAATTTAAAAAATTTTCCGGTTCCAGTACTCTGTCACTTGGGGCAGCTAATCCGAAGTAGTACCCAAAAAATGTTTACTTTTCAGACCCCTATGGCATATAGATACTCCATTAATTAACATTAAATAATTTTAGATCAACCCAAGTGCTCCACTTGATGAAAAACTCAATAAATTGATTCCTAACCCTTCAGAGGAGATTGGTATGGTTGATGCCTTTCGCTTATATCGTATTTCCAAATTATGCAATGTCTTATTTGCGTTGAAGGTGCATCGTTTGGAGCACGAAAATGGAATAAATACTTATGTGCTTCATCCTGGTGTTATACCTGCAACATGTATCAAATAGTTTTAACGGAATAAAACATATTTTCTTTTTAGCTCTCGGGCGTTTCGCCCCGATATTGTCAAGCATTGTTGCTTTTGTATTAAAACCCTTTACAAAGAACTTGGAACAGGGTGCTGCAACAACTGTTTATTGTGCTGCATCGCCGTTTGTTGAAAATGTAAAGAAATTTATATTTTTTCTGAAATAATTTTTTTAGGAAAGTGGAAGATATTATGCAGATTGTAATGATGCTGAAAAAGATTTACATACGGCTTTGGCTCGAGATGAAAGTCTACAAGATGCGTTATGGTCAAAATCGTTAGAATTCATTAAGAAATTTGAAAACAATAATATGGCACATCTTTAATAAAATGTATTTATTTTCTCTTCATATAATAAAATTTTATTCACTTATTATGAGCCCCATTAATGATGTACAACCTGATTCAGGGAAGGAATTGATGTATTGAAGCGAAAATCAAACATTTTCGGATTTTTATGAGAAAATTGTCGATTCTTAGGTTTTTCTAGGCGGCGAATCGATTGCACACACTCCCGAAGCGTGAAAACGCTTGCTTTACCTTGTTTTCGCGAAAATATCGATTCTTTGGGTGCCCAAATTGAAGCAAGCGTTTTCACGCTTCGGAGTGTGCGCAATCGATTCCCCGTCTAGAAAAACCTAAGAATCGACGGTTTTCTCATAAAAATCCTAAAATGTTTGATTTTCGCTTTAATACACCTTCTCTGAATCAGGGTCAAGGAAGCGTTTTCACGCTTCGGGAGTGCGCGCAATCGATTCCTCGCATGATTTTATCCTTATATAGGTCATATCGAATTTTTTTTCGGAGAATGACCCCCAAATGGTTCTCCCCTTTAATAGGTTTTTAATTAAAAATTGGGTGATTTAGTATGGGGGAAAGGTAAAACTATCACATCTTCATTCCGGGCCTTCACCAGAGCTCGCTCTGGTGACAGATATTAGAGCAATTGAAAACACACATCTGAATTTCGAGGGATTGAGTCCGGGAAAGAGCAAAAAATTGTTTTATGAGGTTTTTTCGATGTAGGAAATCGTTTCTTGGTGTTATTTTTAGGATTTGAGTGTAGGAGGGGTGTGCTGAAACAATTACCGGTAATTCGGGTTTTTGATGTTTGCGGGCAAGAGAAATTTCGAAATCGCTAAAATTACCCTTTTTGAATCACCCTGTAGAAACTAGTTTTCGATGATTTGTTGGAAATCACCATTTTTGACCATGCTCTTTCAGAATCTGCAAGAATTTTTGAAAAATTCAATTGTTAAGACCAAAAAATAATGGGCCAAAAAATACTGGCTACATACTTTTTTCGTATTTTGAGCTAAAAAATCGAAATCGAAGTCTTTTTCGATAAATTTTTTTTCTAAAAAACCGCCTGAAGGGGGCAATCGAATGAGACCTCGGGCGACAGAAATGGAATTAAATTAAACTCGATTTTTGGCGAATTTTCAAAAGTCCGTAGTAAATTATTGAACACCCTGTATACGAAGGAGTTTTTTATTTTTATTCACACCAAAATAGCTTTAAAAAATTTTAGAATGTTCATTCGTGATTATTTTTTTTAAAAATTCAAATTTGGTCCGCAAGTGTAGTATCCGCAAATGTATCATTAGCATGTGTTAGTCCACAAGTGTAGGTCCGCAAGGTTTGCGTCCTCATAGTGGTATCAATATTTTGTCATGTTGGTCCTGAGTTCAATTCATTTTTTTATACCTACGCCCATGTAGTTAAAGAATGGGAGCCATTTGGGGGTCATTCTCCGAAAAAAATTTTTTCTTGATATGACCTATATAGGTAAAATCATGCGAAAAATCGATTGCGCGCATTCCCGAAGCAAATGCTTCCTTGACCCTGATTCAGGGAAAATATCGATTTTTTGGGAAAAATCGAACTTTCGGGGGCCCCAATTCGATTTATTTTGCCCGAATAGACTTTAAATCGACTTAAAAAACTGTTTCTAGGTCAGAAAAAAACTTTCTGATCATTTTTGGAGTCAGTTGTGAAAGTTCGATTTTCGACCTTTGTGGCCGGATGATCTGGCGGGTCCATAGAGGGTCGAAAATCGAACTTTCACAACTTACTCCAAAAACAATCAGAAAGTGTTTTTCTGACTTAGAAACAGTTTTTTAAGTCGATTTAAAGCCTATTCGAGCAAAATAAAATCGAATTGAGATCCCCGAAAGTTCGATTTTTCCCAAAAAACCCCAAAAAATTGATATTTTCCCTGAATCAGGGTCAAGGAAGCATTTTCACGCTTCAGGAATGCGCGCAATCGATTTTTCGCATGATTTTACCCCTATATAGATCATATCGAGTAAAAAATTTTTTTCGGAGAATGACCCCCAAATGGCTCCCCCTTTAAAACACGTTCCACGAGAGAACCGAGCTTCGGATGTCACAAATTTTTTTTTGACACAGGATGAAAATTTAGGTCGATATTCTGATAGAACTCATTGAGTTATGCAACTTTTATTTTGGGCTTCCGGTCCGACAACTCTACCCTGGACGGTACAGGCCCTCGAAGTTGGGAAAAATGGCCATTTTTCGACCAAACTTGGATCGGCTCTAAGTCAGTAAGTTTTTTAGCTTTTGACAAACGGTCTTTTGCATTTTGTAGCTGGAGATTGGGGGCTTCGTTTTATGCCAAGACCATCCTGACTCCAGTATTTACATAATTTTTACTTAGCCAAATATCCAAAAATTGACGACCCCTCGATGAATCAAAGTACCCAAAACGGTTTGCACGCAGTCTTAGGGTCATCGCTATCTGTCGGAAATCAACGCTAGCTGACAACGCTAACTAGCGCTATCTCAACGCTAGCTGTCGGAAATTTCCGACGACTGCAACGCATTTCCGACGTCGGAAATCGACAAAAAGTGAATAGTGTTAGTTTTCGAAAAAAGTTGAAAATTTGTTTTTGACTAATTTTAGGGGTTTTCTCACCAGTAGGGTAGCCCCTTTAAGTCAAAACATGAAAATTCCAACGGAATCGTGTTCCCCATAGCCGAAAACTCCCGAGTACTAAAAATTGGAGCCTTTTCATTTTTAAAATAGGTCCCTTTTAGGGTGGTTTCCCTCCAGGTATATATGTATTTTAGTGAAAATAAACAACTTGAAATTTTTTTGAAAAAATCACAAAAATCAGATTTTTTGGAGCATCTTGTAAAAATTTTGGGTGCAAAAGCTTATCAACCCTTTCAGGATTCGAACCTGCAGCATCTGATCCGAAATCTGGCCTGCTATCCATTGCTCCAAAGAGACAATTGTAAAAGATTATCTTAAAGATTCAGTACACTTAGACATATGATGTTATTTTTTGTTAATTTTCAGAAAATTTAAATAATTTTGAGCATTTTTTGTAAAAGAACCCATATGTGAAACTTTTTCCTCGTTGATATAAATGCGAATGAAGTTTGACTGCTTATTGAAACGATAACATTGGACTTTCGTTTCAATATACAGATTTCATTGCAATTCAGGCAAAAGATTTTTAAAAACGATAATTTCGTTATCAAATTTTGCTACAGATCAATTGTACTTACTAAGAGCTTCAAAATGAGTGGTCGATGTCCATATTTCGGCTTTTGGAAAGCGTGTAAAAAAAATAGAGCTAAAAATGTGAAGAAAAATGAGCATTATTTTTTTACATGCTTTCCAGTCGGAATATGGATACCGTTAAAATTTCATGAAAAATTGGGAAAAAACTACAACTCCAGGCGAAACACTCGAGCATCTTCAATGAACATCTACTTGGATTGTTGAAGCGTGGAATGGCCTATCCAACGAATATATTGCAAAATCATTCAAAGTCAGTTAATTTTTCAAGAGGTTATATAAACTTGTTTTAAGGTCTGTGGAATAACGAATGCAGTTGATGGCTCCGAAGACGATGAAATACACTGCTTCAAGGCAAATAGAGCCATCCCAACAGGAAGAATTCTATTGCAGCAAGCTCACTTGGCCAAAGAGACGGATAGTCTTATAAATCTTTTCGATGAAGTCGATTTGTTACAAAACGAAAAGAATGGTTACCTCAGCGATACTTCGTTAGCCTCGGATTAGTTTTTATTTGTTATCCATAATTTCTACTGTTAAAAAAATAAAAATTTTTGTTGATATGCTTAGAATTTTGTTGAAAAAGTTGTTAAAATTTGTGCAAAATTTTTCAAAAAATCGTAAGTGAAGACCATTATGCTAAAAAAATTTTTCAAAATTTAATCGAAAAATACAACCACCCCCTCTAGATGGATCGAAAAATACAACCCTCATGGTTGTATTAGAGAAAATACGGTATATGTTACGGGAAATTCTGAAATCCGGACAATCAGATTTTCCCGCTAAGCCACCTTAACTGAAGTCTTTTCGAATTTATTTCTTAGTTTATCTCTTTATTTCTTATATATTAATAGGGAAATCACATGTTTTGCATGAAAATTGGCAATTCGGCCTCATGTAAGTGGGATTCTTTTCACATTCTCCTTGAGATGCCCAAGCAGGACAATTTGTATTTTCATCTGTACACGGAGCCTAAAATTATTTATTTAGACAAAAAATATATCACATGTTTTGCATGAAAATGGGCAAAACCGAGCTCGTCTCGGATAATGTTGACCCATGAAAAGTCGATCCTGTTTCTTTTTTTAGAAAAAATTTTTTTTTAGAAAATTTTCCGAGTCCTAAGCCGATCTCACATCCCCATCGAACCCCCTAAGGCCGATTCCTCCTCCACAGGACCTAGTCACGAAGCCAACCAGAGCCGATTCTCGAACACTCCTCCTCACAGGACGATTCACCCCTTCTCAGGGCCGAGTCCCGAAATCAACCCTGAGCCAATCCTCTATCCCCAGGCCAAGTCCCAAAACCTACTCCGATCCTCCGACCCCTCCCCTTCAAAGGCAATTTACACTTTTTTCGATTTTTGACCTTGGGGTGACCCACTGATCCACAATAGCTCCCAAAATTTTTCTTGTTTAATAGTATAGGTATACAGGGGGAGGCAAAAGTTCTGACCTAGGCGGACAAAAGTCCTGATCCAAGGGGCAAAAGTCTTGACATTTCATTAACGTGTTTTCTCGGCAATTCTGGACGAGAAAACACCTTTTCAGCGTTTTTGACAAGACTTTTGTCCGCCTGGGTCAGAACTTTTGCCTCCTCCTGTAGAGTGAAAATTAAACATACTTGGCAAACTTTGCATGACTTTTTACAGGAATTTTTCATATATCCAGGATTCGCTCGACATTCACCAGAAAATGCCCAACTAGGACAATTGGTATTGGTGTCAATGCAATCTGAATCCTAAATAGAGAACAAATGAACAATTTTCTCGAAAAAAGTAAGCGTGCAGAAACAATGCATATGCTTTGACTTACCACATTCGATAAGATTGGGCTATCCAATTCACCAAATTGTTTATAAAAATATTCATCTATATCATCGTACCACGAGCCCAATTTTTCGGTAAACTGACGATCGATCTCGGCTGGAAGATGATTATCGGGCCAAATACGGGACTCGAAATAAGCTACGAGTTCAGCCTCCGTTTTTTTAACCAAACTTTTGAAAGCCTTATCAATTTCAAATTCATTTGTTGGAGGTTCATTAATTTTGTCGACCTTTAAAGTCTGAATGAATTTGAGAGAATCATCGCGGAGGTCTCCTTAAAATCGATTATTAGAAAAAAGTTTTATCCCTATACTCATCATTAAACATTAAGAGGCACTTTCTTGAACACTCGAAGGTCCCTGGGAGTAGTGTTAAAAGATCAGTCCAATTTTGAACAAAATTTTTTAAATGAAAGTTCACGTTATGTCGATCAACTTTTGCATTGGAAAAAACTCTAATTCGTTAACCCTGAGGAGATATTTGCAAAACAAAATTGCACAAAAAATTTAAACGTGTCTATGTATTGAAACGAAGGGATTTGGCACCATTCGCTTCAATACACAAACTTCTGTTGTTTTCCATTTTTACAGAGATTTACAAATTTTCATAAAAAGCGATTGCGGCATTTTTTAAAACTCTATGAGACGAATAAAATGACACAAAAATTATCCAATTTGAACATTGCTTTGGGTTATTGAAACGAAAATTCTGATTCATAGTTTCGTTTCAATAACCCAAAGCAATGTTCAAATTGGATAATTTTGGTGTCATTTTATTCGTCTTATAGAGTTTTAAAAAATGCCGCAATCGCTTTTTTATGAAAATTTTAAAATCTCTGTAAAATGGAAAAACAACAGAAGATTGTGTATTGAAGCGAATGGTTAGAGGCGCATTTAGAGTCTTGAACACCTGTTCGAGACAATTAGCGAGCAGCCTTAATAAATCAATATAAAATTCAAAATCCTTGAGCATTTGGGAAAAGATAAATACAGCATTTTTTATATACTCACCGAGACGAATAAAATGACACCAAAATTATCGAATTTGAAAAATGTTTTGGGATATTAAAACGAAATCCCTGATTCATGGTTTTCGTTTCAATAACCCAAAACATTTTCCAAATTCGATAATTTTGATGTCATTTTATTCGTCTCGCCGAGTTATAAAAAATACTGTATTTATTTTTTCTAAATGTTCAAGGATTTTGAATTTTATATTGATTTATTAAATCGTTTCATTAAACAATCTGACTGATCCACAAGCTCTTCGTTTCACTGTTCAAACTCCTTTGAAAAATTTTTCGCAATTTTGTTTCGTTCATAACTTTTTGTGGTTAGATTTTCAAGTAGTGGGGTAAAAGCAAAAGCTGCTCTAAATTTTGTGCTCTATAAGATGTTTTCAACTCCCCAAAAGTGGACTGCTCCTTTAAACGAGAAAGCGTTTGTGAGCGTACGTATGTCACCGATCTCTGTAATTGAAAATCCTAGACCGTTAGGAATGTGATTTTTGGGCTTTAGAGGGTCGACTTTTAGATTAATTTTTCAAAAATTTAAATTAAAAAAATCGGAAAAAAAATTTCGGGGTACCCTCTATTTTTAAAGGGAGTGCACGCCCAGTACGCTTCTCGAAAAAATTTTTTCCTCCAAATTGGCTGATTTTTGGTACTCGGGGGTTTTCGGGTACAAGAAATCGATTGCGCACATTTTCGAAGCGTGAAAAATTAAAATTGACCCTGAAAATCAGGGTAGAACTGCGTTTCGACGCGAAATTTTTTTTCCTATTTTATTCTAAAAACCGACTTTTTAGAGTAACTTCCAAATCGATTGCGCGCATTTTCGACACATGAAAACGACGTCTAGACATCGAAAATGGCAGTTTTTGGTTCAGAAAACGAACTTCTTTCCCTGAATCAGGGTCAAGGAAGCGTTTTCACGCTTCGAAATGCGCGCAATCGATTCCGCGCATAAAATTTGGCCTAGAATTTTTTCTAAAAAGGACCTTTCTAGGCCTAATTTTATGCGGGTGGATCGAAGCATTATCAAAGCGTGAAAACGCTTCCTTGACCCTGATTCAGGGAAAAAGTTCGTTTTCTGAACCAAAAACTGCCATTTTCGATGTCTAGACATCATTTTTTTCGGCCAAAAATTTGCGGGGGG
>OZJO01015280.1:0-18800 GCA_900406225.1 Acrobeloides nanus | reverse complement strand
ATTATGCATTCTCGTTGAGCACAAAATTCTGGGCAACTTTGGTCAATAAGTTATACGTGTTTTTAGCTAAACTGAAGAAATTTTATTAAAAAAATATAAGGAGCAAGTTCCCGGATTGCCGCCACTTAACGTTGACTAAACTCGGCAAAAATTTTTATTTTCTTCCAGAAATGACTCATTTAGGGGTAATTTTATGCGAAAAATCGATTGCGCAAACTCCCATAACCTGAAAAGCGCAGAAAAATGGTGATAAAAATTTTTTGAAAAGATACTTACTTTCTCTTTTTAGTATGCGTTGCACTCAAATGCACTTTTAATTTTGTCAAGTCAGTGAAAACTAATTGGCAATCATGGCATGTCAACCGGTCCACCTCCTAAAATAAACTTTGTCTTTGAAACTTTACCGAACCGCAGATCTTATGCTCTTTTGCCAATCGCTTCAATAAACACGGTTTTATTGAAATTCAGGCAACTTTTTATTAGGAGCTGTCGGAAACTAACTATCCAACGCTAACTGTTGGACTCAGTAAGAAAAAAAATTTTCGGATTAAAAAACATGAAAAAATCGCCCGGTTTTTATGTAATTTTTTGATCATGGCGATATAAGCTTCAGTCGTTATGACATTTTTATGTGTTGTACCGAGATTTTTCTCAAAAAAAACCGTTGTAACCATTTTTTTCTTGCTCTTACACATGGTCTTACGAGGTCCTTACATGAAAATTCGCCTGAATTTCAATAAAAGCGTGTTATTGAAACGATTGGCAAAAGATCCGCAATTCGATAAAGTTTCAACACAAAGTTGAATCGTGAGAATTATCATCGTTTGTTTGCGCTTACTTCTGGGCCTCTTTCTCTTAAAATGATAGCTCGCAATTCGTCGTTTTTTGCATGAGCTTTCATATGCTGCTCCATTAAGCCATTTCTTGTGCTGATTAAAATTCCACAAATGCCACAAACTTCAGCTTCATCAATAATTGCCGCACTACTTGTTGGCTCTACATTTATTAATGCTGGTTGAATAAATTGACCTAAATAATTCTACTGCATATACAACATGTACCGTCAACCCTGGATAAGATGTCAACATGGGGACAGGGCCCAAAGTGACGTCTTATCGAGGAGTTTTTACATCGAAAAATGTTCCCAGGGACCGGATCCAGGGTGTCGTCTTATGGGGGATCGACTGTACTAAATTTTAGAGCTGTAGCTATGGTAGATGGTACCAGTCACTGGTCCTATTTTCCGGGCAAAAAGTTTTAGAAACTAAAAGAACCTTTCTGTTTAGTCTTTCTAACCTTTTGCTCGGTTTTCGCCTAAATATATCACTAAATACGGAATTATTGTATTTTTGGAGATCTCTGCCACTGCTAAGGGTCCGCACTATCTACGCTAACTGTCGGAAAATTTCGACGTTTGAAATATTTCCGAAAATTAGCGTTGCCTGAATTTCAATAAAGTCGTGTGTATTGAAACGATTGGTCTAAAACAAATTATTGGACAAGAAGCATAAAATTTATTGAAAATCAAGCAACTTACGACGTTTACGTCGTAAATCCAATGCAATGAAAAATTTCCGACAGTTAGCGTTGGATCGCGCGGACACTAACCTTTATTGACGGTTAGCTGTGTGGCATATTCGACTTGTCTTCTCGCAATTTGGGATCTTTGCAACTGAATCTCGCGATCAATCTTCCTTCTTTGCCATTCTAATGATATTTCATGGATATCTTTTAAGACACTCTCTAATTCATTCGGATGCTCTTCTTTTGCGTGCTTCTCTAAGCCAAATGAAGTCAAGAAAACACGACCCTCACAAAATTTGCATGGATATGATTCGACTTCATCCGCAATGCCTAAATTTATGAACTGTCTCTCACCTATGTCAATACAGTCAACCCTCGTTTTAACGCCCCTCCCCGAAGGTTGACTGTATACAGTAGCGCACCCAGGTCCCCCTCAAAATCCGAAAAATTTTCCTAATGGTCCCCCTTATGTTTTTGTCCAAAATTTTTGAAATTTTTTTTTCAAAAATCCTAATAGTTCTCTTTTTGATTTTCCACCAAAAATTTAATTTTTTCATCAAAAATCGTAATTTTCTGAGCATTTTTAGCTTAAAAACGGCTATTTTCGAAAAAATTTCGCGCCTGCGTGTTTTTTGGCTAAAACGTCAAGAATTCAACAACAAATTTTCAAAACATAAGGAGGGGTCAAGGCAAAAAAATTTTTCCAAGTTGGGCCCCCCGAAATTTTTTTCTGGGTACGCCACTGACTGTATATACATAGCCAACCTGGTAACTGTTTAACATGACGCTGTCTAACGCTTGTTGAACTATTGGGGATGATTTGGATGCTCGGATATTTGCCTCCTTCAGTATAAGGTTCAGTTTTGACTTCCTTGAAGTTCTCTCGGCGCACCACCACTCCACCTCGAACGACAACCTCAGAATTTAATTCTTCATCAATCTCGTTGTTAAAAGAGACTTCGGGAGCTGAAAAAGAAAAATATAGGAGCATGTGACAATACGCCAAACTTACATTCACGTTCTCTCTTAGCCTTGTGTCGTGAAATAATACGCGGCGATTTTCGCTTCAATAATGAAAGTGAATTCATTCTTAATAGTCTAAAATTTTTGGTCAGAAATCAAGCAAAAAAAACAATAGAGCTCTTCCCCCTGGGGGAGACCAATCAACAGGATTCCAAAAATTGATACTTTTTTGAAGAAAATTTTATGGAAAAAATATCCTCTAGGGGTAATTTCCTACGAGGAGAACACGTTGGCAATGTTATTTTGCAGCTATAATTCATCAAAAATCGAGAATCAACAAAACAATTCAACTATCGACTGGATATGGAACCACAAAGGCCTTGTTCTACACCGCCAAAAATCCAAAGTTTGTGCTTTTGCATGTGGCGCCCACTCATGTTCCTACGCAAAGACATATAATATTCGTTAATGTAGACTACAACACCATGTCCTCCCAGTCGTTTTGCCCCTTAGGCCAGGATATCCCGCCCCTTTCGCCAGGACTTTTGCCCCCCCCCCCCTTGTATGAGCTGCTCCTGTACGCGCGCCAATTGTCGGTAACTATGGTCGTGCCGGGACGAATGTAATTTTACCCCTAGAGGATATTTTCCCATAAATTTATTTCAAAAAGTATCAGTTTTTGGAATTCTGTTGATTGCGTCTCCCCAAGGGGGAAGACGCTCCAAAACAATTTTTTTGGAAAATAAAAGCCGCTTGTATTATGTCCGCGAATTTTTTGAAAGAGTTGGGATAATAAAACGATGTTAGTGAAAATGATATTCGCTTTAAAAGGAGCATAAGAACAGCATGTGGATAGAGCACGATATGCGCAACAAAGTAGCACTGCAACAAAAGTTTTTTTTATTAATTCAAGAAACACAATAGTTATATATTACTTATATCGATTTTTCAGCCTTTATCATGAGGCATGGTCACCCATCTAACTGATGATCAAATTAAAGAAGTCGATGCAAATCGCTACTTTTATCACTTAACATTATTCAAGGAAACTATCGAAGCTCTGTATGAAATATGCCGTGTTTCAAGAAATATTTATGGGTGCAAAGTATGTTGTCATCAGAGACCGAAAATGGGCCCCCCTCGTTTTCTGGAGCGTGCTAAAAAAATTTTTTCGTGAACAACCTAGGGGACCTGAATGCGGGAACTATAGATCACGTGTCCCTCTATATTCATCAAAAATTTTTGAGTCTTGAACGTTTTCTTACTTGGAGATATGAAGTTAGATCCCTTGAGTTTGTCAAAAACCCGTGGGGCCAGGAGCTTGACATCTATCTCTAAGAGAGAAGAAGTTTGAGACTCAAATTTTCGTGAAAAATTTTCAATTTCGGCAAATTTTTCAACTTTTTTGGCCATTTTTCGGCAATTTTTAACAAAATTTTCTCAGAAATTTCGATTTTTATTGAAAAAAATGGAAAATTTTGGACATTTTTGTTGAGAAAGTGGAAAAATTTGAAGGTCGGCCCCAAAAACCCGGGGTGGGGCACCGACCGATCTCCGGTCGAGGCACCCCACCCCCTGTTCGGTCTCTAGAAAAATACTTTAGGAGATATTGCTATACTTGACCAACTCAACTCGTGACTTCCAAACTCTGATTGATTCATTTAACGTAGAAGAGGTGTGGGAAAATGCTGAAAAGCCAAAAAGTATCGCCTGGGAAATTAAAGGTGCATCAAGTGGAAAGAGTCGCATCAAAGAAGCTACTACACAAGAAACTGGCGAAGCTTCACATAAAATCATGACAGAAGAGCAGAATGAAGACAAAATCCTCGAGTGGCACGTTGTGAAATCCCGTACGAAGCGTAGGAAGTCTCATTCATCGAATGATGGTGGTAGTGATGATGGAACCCCACCCAATCGTTCGCGAAAAAAACAGTCGGCTAGTGTCTATGATAGACTAGCTTCTGGGCAGCGAAACCCACGACCTTCGGCACAAAACCCCCCAACAGTTGACGAATTCAAAGGCAATGGGATCACAACTGGCAAACTAATGTGCCCCAAAAGTGCGATGGATTTGCCACAAACGAAAGCCTCGATGGCCAAGATCGCCTATTCAAGACAGCTCCTGTGGCAAGGTCATAAGCAACAGTTGGTCGAGAAATTGCATGCTAAGCGTAGACAGGAGAGAATTTTGGCCAATCTAGGCAATCGACGAAACAGTATGCCAAGTTTGTCGAATGCTCGAAAAAAGTCTTCCGAAAATCTGGTAATTACGAGCGAACTGAAAGGAGTGGAAATCGAGTTGGCTTCGATTCATGAAACAGACGAAAACAGAAAAGAAGATTTGGAGAATATCGACAACCTTTCAACTCATACATTAGCAGGAAATTACACCACTCGCTCCGATCCACCAGGATTGCAGTGGGATTTGCGAGAGTTGGACGACGAGCTTTCATCGTTGGCCCAAGAAGAAGAATCGTTGGCCGAAGAGCTGTCCTCGCTAGCACAAGAGATAGAAAAGGAAGAAAGTTTGTCCATCGATGATGAATTGCAGCGACAAGTCTCACTTGACTTTGAAGATGAAAATTTGGAGATCTCGACGAATAGTTTTCTTTCCTCTGTGCCTGCAGGGAAAAAAGCGTCTTGGAGAGAAGTAGTTGCCAAATGGGCATTTAAAACTGATGAACAAACGGCTAATCAGAGCACACAAACTGAAACGACCGTGACAACAACACCCACGCCGAATCCCGAGCCAACGCATCGGAAGCCAGGTGATGCAGCACAGGTGCATGAGAAGCTGTCTTCGCCATCACGCAAACGAATGCACGATGATTTGGAGAAGCGAAATGAAGAGCGTCAAATGAAGGCGGAAGAGATGCGCTTGAAATTGCAGGAAGAGAAGGCGAGTCGACTGAAGGAGTTGCATCGTCGAGTCGAAGAAGTGAGACAAAAGCAATGTGAGTTGACCGAGCGAAAAGCTCTTCTAATGGAAACCAAAATGCAGAAAGCGGAACAAATCAGACACAAGAACCTTGAAGAAAAGATCAAGAAAGCTAAAGATGAAGAACAAAAAATGATTGAAATCAATTTCATCAACACCCTGAACGAGGCGAATACAAAATTTGAGCTGCAGCTTCGTGAACAGGATCGTGAGCAGCGGCTGAGCATGCTAGCGGAAGAAAGGGCAAGACGATTGGAAGAAAAAGCAGCTAAAGAGGCCGCGGCGTTGGATCGCCGGCAAGCCGCTGAGCAGCAGCGTGCCGAGAAACTGAAAGAACAGACCATTAAACAGAAAGAAAGGCAAGAGCAGGCCGAAGCACAGCGCAGCGAGCTACTTGAAGCGGTCAAGAAGAAGCAGCGAGAACGTGAGATGCGCATTGAAGAGCGAAAAGCTAGCGAGCAAGCCGAACAAGCAAAAATGTCCCAAAGTTTGTTGGAGAAGATTCAACACAAGCAAGAGGGCAGCAGTAGACGCTATGAAGAAAATATCGAACAAGTCAGGCTAAAGGCCATCGAACTATGCTCACCACGTCCACTAAACCCATGGATATCGTTGGCTGATTGTCACCCGATGCCTTCAGACACGCTATATAACCAACAGCGAGATTCGGGGCTTGGCTCTTTCTCGAGGAGAAAATGCATATGCTGTAATAAAGAGATGAAAAGTGACCTACATTTGATCGAGCACTTATGCAGCGAGTCACATTTGCATGTTCGTGGCTCCACGCTCTCTGATGTGGACTATGAATTTTTGAAGAAGGAATTGGATATCTCCATCAAAGAGGCGGAAAATGAAAGCACATCCTCATCTGTAGGCGAGAAATCTGCAAAGGCAAGTTCAAAAGAGGCCTTAAAGAAACGAAGATTGAAGATTCGTCACAAGTTCACTCGCAAAAAGTTTAACGCTGATCAATTATGGAAAGCCGTGGAAACGGTTCAACTGGATAAAACGTAAATGATTCTCAATGTACATCAAACCCCTAACTAAGCCCATGGCCTTAGGGGTTTTAGGAGGGTGGGCTTAGTTAGGGGTTTGACTGTATTGTTCTTTATGTATAATTTAGTATCGAAAAGCGTACGAATGAAATTCTTGGGGTGTTGAAGGAAAACTCGAAATGCAATGAAAACCATCGGATGGCGTTTGAAAGGAACATCGTGGACTTGCATAAATTGTTTCTCAAAGAAAATCGAGTGAGAAAAAATCTTAAAACTAATTTTCAATTAGTGGTGTTCAAAGTGATAATGATAAAAGGGTGTGATAAGATAACGCATTTTGATAACAGTGATCCTCAGTGGCGCAGTAGGTTGCGTGTTTGGGCTATTGTCCGAAAGGTCGCGGGTTCGATAGCCAGCTTCGTCGCTTGGTTTTTGCTCAAAAAACTGTCTCAATTTTGACAATTCTATTCTCATCACTGTTATCATTAGTGATAACGTGATCACATTAAGCCTATTATCACACTTACCATCATTTATCACTTTGAACATCACTATCGAGCAAAATTACCTAATTTTAGGACATCCGACAGAAAACCGCAATCTACTTTTGGCACTCTGGCTTGATAGAACAACTAATAACCTACCTTTTCAATAGTCATAATTCAAAAACTGACTCGTCTGTTTCAATGACTAGGTATGTTCAGTGGGGGAGGGAATTGCCAATTTTGTTGATATTCGGAAATTTCATGAAAAATGGAGCATTTTTTATTTTTACGGCAATCGTTGTAGTTTTCGAGATAATTATGTTTGAAATTTTTTTGAATTTGTGTACATGTTTTCGTTGTAATACACAAACTTTTTTGAATTTTTTGCGGAAAAATCGATTCTTTACATTTTCATACGTGACCATTCTTCTTTAAGGTTATTGGGAAAAGTGATACATTTCGTAATGGATGCATTAATTGAATCTCTCTCGCTCTCGGTCGGCGTTTTCTCAAGTCAATTTGTAATGCAAGTCTGTGATCTGCTGTTGCTGAAAACCAAGGCAACTCATAATAACACAATGTGCTCAAAATAATTTCAAATTTTAGTCATTCCTCGATTTGAACGCTTCAAAAATTTTTTCCAAGTTTTGGTTCACCGAGGCAAATTTGTTGTGCCACTTCCTACTCAGGTGGTTTTCTCAGGTT
The DNA here is from genome assembly GCA_900406225.1 of Acrobeloides nanus. NCBI lineage: Eukaryota > Metazoa > Nematoda > Chromadorea > Rhabditida > Cephalobidae > Acrobeloides > Acrobeloides nanus. Next base: position 11,190 of record OZJO01015280.1, on the reverse strand, counting down.
CTCAGTGATGAAAGTGCTCAAGTCGGTGAGCATATGGCATTGACCCTATCATATTTGATTGTCAATGGGTTTTCGAATTACTGTGAAATTGCGATTGTGGCCATTTTGGATGATTTGGCTTTGATGGAAATTGATGAGCCAAAACTGAATTGTTTCGATGTCCTTTTCGGGTTGACTTCTGTACTTATAAAGGGTGTTTCGGCGTTTCTGTCAAAGAGGAATTCAGATGAAAATGGTATTATTAATGAGTGAGTTGTTTATAGTAACTATAGGGGGGGGAGGGGTAAAAGAAACGGGAATTTGGTCCAAAAGTAATGGGAAAAATAACGAGAATTTGGTCCAAAAAAATATTTTTGACCAAATTCCCGTTTCTTTTGGCCCACCTCCCTATACTAGGGATAAGCGATCACATGTGTTCCGAACACAGAACTCAATGTGTTCCGAACACTGGAACACAGAACACAAAATTTGTTCCAGTAAACGAACACATTTTGTGTTCTGGGTTCGGAAAACAGAACACAAGTGTTCTGATTTCCTGTTTTCCGAGCACATTGTGTTCCACAGATCTTGTGTTCTTTGTACCTCTGGTGCCGCTGCATCAAGCTTGCATAAAATATTCATTTAAAAATTTTTTTCAGCTGTTGTGATTTGGTTTCATTGGTTGTGCCATGCATAATTTGTAGATATGTACATTTTCGAACAGAAATGGATTATGATAGCTCTTGGAGGATTATTGACAACCAAGTTTTGACTTTATGGAATTTTTTAAATGAGAATAAAATCTGCCACCCGATTGTCACGGTAGATCTTCAAATCGTTTTTGCTCTCATATAAAACTTGTTTATAGCATATTCTTTCTTCTGAAGAGCGTGTAGTCTCGATTCGAGTCGCATTTTTATTTTCCAATCTAGTCAGCTATTTTGTTAAACAACTACCTCAAGAAAGTGCACAAAATTTACTCAACAAAACTATTATTGCTGTGGGGTATTATGCTTCATTTTCCGAACAAACTAGGGTATGTCCATGATTTTCGTTAATTATACATTCCTATTTTACCATATAGCTATTTTGTACACTTGGATGGCAGCGCTCATTGTTAATGAACTTGTGCACATTGCCATTCGATTATTTCTCTAGTGGTGAATTGCGAGTAAGTTGTTTAATAAGATTGGCGAGATCGGAAAATGCGGATCTAGTATCGATTAGGTATAAAAAAATCTAAATTTCTGAGCAAAAATTTATCATTTTCCGAAAGTGACTAAAAAGTCGAAAAATTGGCATCCCTAATCTTATCCCACTCCCTGTATGATCATTTGAAATCGGGTACTGAGAGAAAGAAAAAGAAAAGCCGACCTGCAACACAGAGCTAAGTAAAAGTCGGAAAAAATGGACTTCAAATTCGTGTTCAGCGACCCCAAAAATAGTGGGTATACGTTAGTTTCAAAGAAAAAGGAAAAACTTGTTTACTTGGACCCTCCGTTATATTGAACTAGATTCGAAAAGTCAAGATATATCGCCTCTTAAACGTTTTAGGAATTGCTTCTACCGACACTGATTGCGATTCTGTTGAACAATCTTACAGCTGTTGAAGTTATCAAAGATGAATTATCTTGTTCTTGGATGGTTTCCTTTATTAAGGTAACTTTTTTTAGTGCAGGGTGGACTTTAAAAAACCGGAATTTTGCCGTTTTTTGATGAAAAAATTTGCGAAAATTTTTTTCAAAAATATTAGGGATACAAGGGGGGGGGGACAAAAGTCCTCGCCAAGGAAAAATTGATCGTTATAGCGCTAGCTATACTTTTGCCCCCACCCCTCCTTGTAATTTTATGCCGGAAATCGATTCTCTTCAATACACAGGCCTTCGTGAAGGAAAAATTCTGAAAATGCTTAATTCTGACAAATTTAGCCATGAAATCGTCATTTTTTCGATTTTTTTCTTCAAATTTTTCGCCAAAAAACGGCAAAATTCCGGTTTTTTAAAGCCCACTGTATTAAGTTTATGTGAATATAACAGAATTTTAGGATATGGAAAAGCACGAACCGAATGATAATAAGAGAATTTCGTTGTTGTTGCCAGAAAATACTCGAAATCAAGCTTTAGAGTTTTTCGCTAGCTTACCTTGAATGTACATATATTGTATATATTTTGTACTGGTGTTTTCACAAATTGTCATTCATTTTCCGGTGTAGTCAATTGATCTTTCATTGTTGCCGGTTTTTTCTATATATATTTTTAAATTTTGATTTATGCATTGATAACACTTAAAAATAAATGTAAATTAGAATATGATTATAGAGATTCTGGGTTGAATGCCCTTTTTACCACATAATTATGTTTGATTTTTTTGGCGCTGTTATAGAATGGGACTCGCAGTAGCGTATCTAGGATCAAATTTCGGAGGGGGGACGGATGGTCCCTCTTATATTGGGGGGGGGACCCTTCAACATAAGGGGCATCTCCTGGATACGCTACTGGAGACTCGAGCTTGAAAGAAGTTGTTCGTGATTATATTTTTTTAAAGTTTATTTTAGAATAGTCATAATAGTAAAAAATAATATGCTAGATAATGTCGAATGAGTCTTTCATAGAACTTTTTGGTACAGACGAGTAAGTTTTTAAAAATATTGGTTGTACCATAATTTTCGGGCTTTTGAAAAAATCGAAATTTCAATAAGTTCTCCAATCGGCTGATTTTTTCTATTCGATGGGTTTTTCGACATGGGGAACTCGAATTTGAAGGAATTTGTTGATTTAACAGGAAGGTATATTATGGGTATACGCTTTAAAAAGGTTTTATAATGAAAATCGTTTAAACTTTCAGTGTCAGGGAAATTTTTTATGCATTGAAAATGCGCGCAAACGATTCCCCATTCAGACAAACCTCTAGACAGCCGTTTTCAGATGAAAACCCGAATGTTGTTCATTTCGCTTCGATATACCCACCCCTTTCCCTGTATCAGGGAAGCATTTTCACGATTCGGCAATGTGCGCAATCGATTCCTCGCATAGAAAAACCCTCATATAAGTCATTTTTATAAAGATTTCATTCAAATAGCAAAAGCCAAGGGCTTGGAATAAGTCTGATTTATCAGAAATGTTCTGAAATTGCCTATGTCTGATTTTTGGATCAAAAATCTGATTTTGTTTTCAAATTTTTTCATTCGCAGCCCTGATCTAGTGTATTTTTAATGTTCTTGGGTTGAAAATCTGATTTTTTAAAATATTTTGTCTGATTTTCATTTTTTTTCATTCCTGCAAAGGCCCGAAAATTGTGGTACAACCCCCAATACTTGGATAAGAATTTTCGGTTTTAGTCTCTCTCTGGTCCCAGTGCATTATTTTGCAGATTTTCGAAAATTTTGTGCTCATCAAGAGAGCTCACAGGAATTCATCGAACGCTTAGATGCTTCGGCGCTCCAACGCTTTTCAATAGGTCTATTGGAAACTGTTTTAAGGCAATTTGATGATCTTGAAGAAGTCACAGCATCTTCGGTTCGACGCGCTATTATTATGCTGACGGCTTTTTATAATGCTGCTGCACGATCACAAAGGTATGTAAGTTTTCAGCCTCAATTTGGTTAGATGAAGATTTTCTTTATCTTTATTTTTACAGGGTGGCCCAAAAAATAGTGAGTTTTTTAGTCGCATTTTCTGATTTTGAACAAAATGTTCTTGGCATTCCTGAAACACCCCTTATAGGTGATTTTTGAAGAAAATTTTTTACTAAAAAACGCAAAAGTACGGTTTTTTGGCTCACCCTGTATACATTTTCATTTTTTTCAACTTTTCATTAAAATTTTAGATTTCGCAAAACCGTAGAGAAGCACACAGTTTTGCATTGGCTGACACTGTTGAGATTTGAACCCATTCGAACTGAAGTATTAGCCTGTTTGACGGTACTCGCCCGTGAACTCCATAAAGGTCTTGCTTGAATTGACCTTAGGCCATAATGGAGACTAGTTTTTTAGCTTTCTTTTTGGATGACGGTTACGCACAATTGCTTAGCGATCTCGTCACTCTATGGAATATTGGGCACTCGGACGACCAACGAGCTTGGATCTCTCCATTTTTCGCTTCACTTTTAGAAGATGACTACGGGTTTTTATCATTCAGTTTTGCATCATTAGAACGAGAAACTTTCACAGACCTTTTAGCAATTGTTGAAACACTGGTTGATATGTCCTCGACTGGGAAACAAATCAAGGTATTACGATTTCTCGCATAATTAGTCTTAACAGGGTCATTTTTGAAAAAAATTTCGGGTCGAAAAAATATGAAAAAATTGCTCAATTTCCGGTTTTTTACACACCCTGTATTGACAGATAACCTTCAAAATTTTAAACAATTGTCATCTACCAATAATGCCCTTGAGCAGGTAGACTTATACTCATTCACTTAGATTCATCCCAACAACATACGCTTCTGTTTGGATTTATTCGAACGAATCGACTTTGAGCTTTCCAATTCTCCAATGCCTTTCATCAGCGACACGGGTTCTCGATTGACTCTCTTGACGGATATTTTTGCATCCGCTGCTCTTCAGCGGCCATTGTATGATGATTCTTTACACAACGAACAACGTGCTATGCGCTTGATATGCGGGATGTTAAAATCAGTAAGAGATATAACTTTTCATTACCATTCAGAAAAAAAGTGTCGTCCACGTAGAGTAGAAGCAATTGGTGCAATAGCCATCTTAAATAGGGAGGGTTCGATCCCCACAAGGTCTAAATTTGAATTTTAGTGAATCAGAAAAAGTTATAAAAGCAAACCCCTATAAAAATACATGAAAAATTTTGCCTATCATTTTTTCCGATTTTGACCTCTGTAAGACCCTCTACTGGTAGTGTTAGTTACCACTATCAATAGAGTTTCTAACAGAGGTCAAAATCGAAAAATAATGTAGCAAAATTTTTTCATGTAATTTTATGGGGGCTTGCTTTTATAACTGTTTTAAATTTTAAAATTAAAATTTTGACCCTGTGGGGATCGATCCCTCTCCATTCATGATGGCTATTGCATCCTCCTGCTCCTGCGCTACGTGGGCGACACTTTTTTCTGGTTGGTCATGAAAAGAGTTAATAAATGAAACCGCACCTCCTCTCTATTTCTACATGGTGCTCAAAAATGACAATTTTGCGACTTTTCGCTTCAATACACAAGCCTTCCTTGAATCAGGGAAGCGTTTTTTTACTTCGAAAATGTCAAACTCGGATTCCCCGCATATTTTTACCCCTGAGGGGTCATTTCCAGAAAAATTTTTTTACGTGGTTGACCCCCTATTGTGTAATAGCTTCCAAGTTTCAGGTAATTTTCGATTCAAGAATTTGGGGTCAATTTTGACACATTTTTCAATTTTGAACGAATTTGAGGGGGCGCGGTTTTCATTTGCCCACCCTGTTGATAAAAAAGTATGATTTTTCTTTCCATTCTTTCAGATATTAGATGCTGAACTAGCCACAATATCATCTATGAACCATTCGCCATCATTGCCTTCATCTTCTTCGAGAAAGCGGAACATGTCAGTTGACCCGGATGAAAACAGTATAATGGATGCGTCTCGCGTTGAAGGAACACAAAAAACTGAAAAAGAGACGAATTCTATGAACCCTAAACATGTTTCGACGACTGCCACGGCCATGGTCACTTCTGAAGTTGTGCACCCAACTCCACCACCAACCCCAGAACGTCATGATGATCACCCACCCGATGCAAAATATGCTCGTAGGGAATTGGACGAATTTTTCAAATCTAGGTATGTTTCTAGTCGTTACTAGGATTGTCGAGGATCGAGATCAAAGAACGAGATTTTGAGATCAAAAATTTATCTTGGTCCCCCTTACGTTTTTTCAAAAAATTTTCGAAAATCACCTTAAAATGTGAAAATTTGATAGAGGGTCTTTCAAAGTTTTCACTTCGCGAAAAGTCAAAAAATGCGAATTTTCAACTTTTCTCTTCAATACACAGGCCTTCGTGAAGGAGGGAAGCGTTTTTTCGCTTTGAAAATGTCAAATTCGGATTTCCCGCATGTGTTTTTACCCTTAGAGTGGTCGTTTCCAGAAAACAATTTTCACGTGAGTGGCCCCTCTATTGTGTAGTAGTTCCCGATTTCAAGATCTCGATAACCCGTCGTCGTTACTAATACTTGATCAAGCTTTTAGTGGACAAATGAAAAGGCTAATCATGCAAAAGCAGATTTCATTACAAGTTATAGCGAATATAAAGCAGGCAGCTGTGCGGTGCATTGGAAACCTGTGTTTCGAGAATCCCCAAAATCGAATATTGGCAGCGCAAATGGACGCAGTTTATTTGGTGATTCAATGTGGAAGAAGGAATGAAAATGATCGCCCATTTCTAGTAGTCTTCATTTTGCTAACATTAAACATTCTTTCCAGGTTCAATGGGCGATTTCTTCTCTCAAGCAGTTGTGCCTTAACTGTCCAGAGAACCAAGAAAAGTTATTGAATTTGGATAAGGTATTAGTTTTTCATGCTTTTTTTGGCTAGACTCGAATGAAACGAAAGGTTTTGAACGATACGAATGAAACGACCTAATGGAAAAAACGAATAAAAAATATTCCATGGGAAAAATTTTCCCATAGGAAAAATTTTTTATTGATTTTTCCATTATGTCGTTTCATTCGTATCATTTCATTTGTAACGTTCCATCTTCTTCGTTTCATTCGAGCCTATGCCCCTTTTTGCTGATGTGAAAGTATCAATTGTTGTTTTTTAGCGCCCGAATCTTGTAGTGAATCTTGAGCGTTTATTACAAACACTCGGACTTAAAGCAGTTAGGGATGAAGCCACAGGAGAATTGAAATTAGAGAAATTAGACGAAATCTAAGCTTTTTTATAGCCTTATAATTTTAGGAGTACTACACAATAAGGGGGCTACCCACGTGAAAAAATTTTCGAAATTTTTTTCTGGAAATGACATTCTCTAGGAGTAAAAAAACATGCGGGAAATCTAAATTTGAAAATTACGAGACGAAAAAATGCTTTCCTGATTCAGGGAAGGTCGGTGTATTGAAGCGAAAAATCGCATTTTCCTCGAGGGGTCATTTTCAGAAAAAATTTTCGAAAATTTTTTCATGTGAGTGACCCCCTTATTGTGTAGTAGCTCCTAATTTTACCATTGATTGTTTATTGTTAGTATTGGATTGTTCCATATGTAATGGTGCTTTTGAGGGTTGAGTCAAATCTTTACGAAAATGACTCATCCAGGGGTTATTTTATGCGGGGAATCGATTGCACGCATTTTTGAACCATGAAAATGCTTCCCTGATTCAGGGAAGAGGTGGGTGTATTGAAGCGAAAATGAATAATATTCAGATTTTCGCCGGAAAACGGGCTGTCTAGGGGATTTTCTAGGCCGGGGAATCGATTTCTGCATGACAATGCTACTCCGCACACTACTCAGAATACAAGAATTAAGCTTGCCTGGATCGTTCTTCCTCCTCCAAGGAAATTGTTGATTTGGTGAACATATGGGAAAAAACTAATGAATATAAAGGAGAGTACTTCGATTAATTTTTTGGTATCATTGTTGATAAAATTTTTGAATGAAACCCAAATTTTTATTCATTTTTGCTTCAATACACCCATCTCTTTCCTGAATCAGGGAAGCATTTTCATGGTCCAAAAATGCGCGCAATCGATTCCCCTCATAGAAACAACCACTCGGATGACTCATTTTCGTAAAAATTCGACTCTCAACCCTCAAAAGCACCTTACTTATGGAACGACCCAATATATTCTAATGTATATTCCTGTTTAAAGTTTATTATCAAAGCTGTTTCGGAATGGTTCTACACATTCCTTTAGGAATCATTGGGTTTTGAAAGAGTTATTGATATTCATTGAACACTGCTTTCAGATGCATTCAGTGGCGTATCCAACAGAAGGCGGGGAGGGTGATCGATAATAGGGATGACGAGAAAAATTTTCTCGTTTCCCGAAATCGGGAAATTCTCGAATTGAGAAAGGTTTTATAACTTTTTATGATGAATTCTGCGTAGTTTGGTGTTTTTGGAAAAAATATTCTTCAGAGTTTTCTACATAGTTTTGCAAAAGACCGCATCGAAAAATAATGACTTGGTAAAAAGTTATGATACTTTTCACGAAATTTTCGATTCGGGAAAAGTGTCTTAACTTTTTACCAAGTCATTAGTTATTTATGCAATCTTTTGCAAATGCAGAAAAACAGTTTACCAGTAGGGGGGATACACCGGACCCTCAGGATGGATGGATGAATGGCCTTTTAGGGGGGGGGTACNTAGTTATTTATGCAATCTTTTGCAAATGCAGAAAAACAGTTTACCAGTAGGGGGGATACACCGGACCCTCAGGATGGATGGATGAATGGCCTTTTAGGGGGGGGGTACATGATAAAATTTTCAAAAATTTATATGATGAATGAATTGGAAGAGGGGAGGGTACACGAACCCTCATGATGGATGGATGAATGACTATAAAGGCGGAAGGTCCGAGGATGAGTGGTGAGGTGGGTACTGTACCTTCCTTGGTAATCTATGCAGAAAAATCTGAAAAATATTTTTTTCCAAAAACATCAAACTACACAGAGTTCACCATAAAAAGTTATGAACCCTGGGAAGAGCACTTCCCCAAAAAGGAATGATTTTTCCACACAAAAACATAAGGTGCCCGTCGCCGAATGTTGATAACGCATCTCGCTATTTATTTTGTTGGTATCAACACTAAAATTTTTTATACATTTCAAATTTGTCCATAAATCAATTCATGCAAACTTTTATTGCATTGTGTGATATATATTGAACTGTAAAAATTTGATTCAATAAATTTTCAATCATATCTTTAAAAGATCCGGTCAGTTTTGCACAGAATTTTTTAATTCTGTTCAAAGTTCAAGTTGGAGCGATCAACTATTGCATTGGAAGTAAATTTCAAATATTTAACCCTTCGGAGATATTTGCAAAATAAAATTGCATATAAAATTTAAAAGCGTTTGTGTATTGAAGCGAAGGGATTGACACCAGTTGAATTTGATCTGTGTATTGAAACGAAAATGATAAAAAAAATCAATTTTCACTAAAAAAACATTCATCATTTTTATATAACTCTATGAGACGAATAAAATGACACCAAAATTATCCAATTTGAAAATTTTTTTGGGTTATTGAAACGAAAACATGAATCAGGGTTCTCGTTTAATCGTTCATGCAATTTTGTTTTGCAAATATCTCCGATGGGTTAACGATTTGGAATTTACTTCCAACGCAAAAAGTGGTCGCCCCAACTTGAACTAAAAAATTGAAAAATTCTGTTCAAAACTACTGCCCGGTCTTTTAAGAAGCCCAATTTTTTTATGATCTTGATTCAATTTTTTTGGAATTGGGCCCACACACGAAGTTTTTGATAATAAAGAAGCCGCTTTACAACTTTTAAGAAAACACTGCTGATTTAGATGATCCCATAAAGCTATTTTTTAATTGTCAGGATGTACCAATTTTTTCTTACAAGATTTTTGATACTTTAATGTGAAAAACAGCTGCCCCGAGGGATCATAATTTTCGCGAATTTACTTCAAAACTCTTTAGTATAAACCAAATCGTGTTTCTTGCATAAAAAATACCCCTAGTAGGTGTCTTTTTGATGATCAAAAAATTTTGCGCAATTTCGTGGACTGTACCTTTAAGGATGGTTCCTTACACGTATGCCGACAGCTGTGTCACATGTATTATGTAATAAGAATGCTTAAATTGGCGACAATTTTCTTTAGACCGCTCATTCATTTTGCAATTAACATTCACACACGCGGAAATTGGTACCTTGTAATTTTGTTTTTGTTAGATTGGCTTTTGAATTTTCAAAGCTAGATATTTCCCTAATGGGATTCACCCTCATAAGAAGGCCATCATTAGGCAATCCATGTTTGCGGTATTCATATTTGCGTTTCATGCAAACACGGTAAATGATACTAGAGAAGATGAAGAACTGGCATTGGACTGCGCACAAGAGGATAATGTTTAATGTTTATCCTATAAGTAATCCACACCGGATGACCAGTGTCATTTTCAGCTTGTACGCTGTGTGCTAGATATAAGCTTGAGCAAGTTCAATTCTCGAGTTATAGGGACATCTGAACAAACATTTCGCGATAAATTTTTTTTGCTACACATACGGTTTTTCATAATTCCTTATGGAATATGTCATGCCCATATAACGTTTTTCATGGCTAGCTTTATGAAAAATGGCGGGTACTTGGCAAAGTGGATAAGGAAGCCGTCCGTCCGATCTGGCAAGTTAAGCAACGTTGGACCCGCAGGTTCGGTCCCACTAGGGCGAAAATTTCGATATACAAAAAAACTTTCGGAGCTATTGTGGATCAGGGGGTCATCCCAAGGTCAAAAATGAAAAAAAATTTTTTTTTAATTACATATTTAGGGGTAATTTTATGCGAAAAATCGATTGCGCGCATTCCCGAAGCGATGAAAATTGAAAAAATCAATTTTTCCGCAAAAAATTCAAAAAAGTTTGTGTATTACAACGAAGAGCTTGTACACAAATTCAAATTTCAAATCAATTTTCTCGAAAACTACAACGATTTAGAGGGTGTCGTAAAAACAAAAAATGCTCCATTTTTTATGAACTTTTCGAATTTCGAAATTTCAATGGCAACTTTTTTCCCTCTGGTCCTTTAGAAATTTTTCGAAGACCTTGCCCACCTATGATGTCTCATGTTTAGCAAAAAAAGATCCCAGAATAGACTTATTCGCAAGTCTATAAGTTTAGAGCTGTTATGATTAAAGCGAGAAGAAAAGATCGAACGGAAGGAAATGCATTAAAGGCTTAAAGAATTGGTGATTGGTTTTACTAACCGATCTATGTAATTTCACATTGGTAAAATTAGCATATGGCTTTCTAGGCTGTATTCCATATTGTCGTCAGAAGTTGTTCGTAAGAGGAAGAATACGTGTTATATTCTTCATGAGTCGATGAAGAGTAGTAAATCTCATTAGGCGCGACTGGGAGACCGATTCCTTTCGGCGGTTGTTAATGTGCATTAAGACAAGCACATTCGTTCATCTTCGCATCGCATCATGCTTCCGCTCGAACACATGATTACTGTAATAGGCAAAGTCTGTTTTTCTAATAAATTACGAGCATGGAGCGTTTCAAACGTTATACATCAAGCTTATGGTTAA
>OZJO01015276.1:0-27655 GCA_900406225.1 Acrobeloides nanus | reverse complement strand
CGTATTGTGGATAGATTTTTTAATTTTTATTTTGACTTTCCTTTCAAATAGAAATGAAAAGATGGATCAAAAAAGCGATGCAATTCTTCTTAAGAATACATAAAAGCTCTTAAGTCCAGCCTATCGCTTATTTTTTATACTAACATTAAAAATTATCATTTATACAGAGTGGACTTAAATAATCCGCCCCATATGAAACGGATTTTCTATGAGTTTTGATACAAAGTTTTAGGGGCTAATCTTATACAAAGAATCGATTTGTGCGCATTTTCAAGCATCGGCGCTGAATTGGGGGGAGATATGGCGATTTTTTTCATTTCCAACGTTCCGGGAATTGAAAAAAAGTTGATTTTTGACACGAAAACCGACTCAATTCAAAAAATTATCTCCACCATCCTCTTCCTGAGTACTCTTTATCTACTACTAGCAAAAAAACGCATCGAAAACGGTTTTTCCTAGCGAGATAAACCCATGTGCGGCGATTTACTGGTACACTTGATAGTTTCATACCGTAATTTAGAACATTTTGAAAATATTTTATTACTATAATGAGAAAATTTTACTGATAGAGTAAAATTTTGTAAATTTCTTCTTTGAAATCCTTTTTCAAATTGTGTTCTTATGAACATGTTGACCTCATTGTTTAACAAAATTTTATGACTTCGAACACCAAAAATCTCATTTTTCAGAAGGAAATCTAATTTTATTACACCTCTTGTCTCCTCTGATTTGTAATTGCCCTAAAAAGTTATTCGTTTTGTAAAACCTTATTTGCATTTGACCCCGAGAAGTTATTTGTTTTTGTAAAATAAACTGGAGACCGAATGCCTTCGGCGCTCGGCTTTGCTCCCGAGTGCCCCAAGCGGCTCTCCGAGCGGCGTCCTCAAACGGTTCATACGCGATCTTATAGGTTCTCTTGAAATTCGCATAAAACCTGTTTAAACACGTTCTATTAGTACGCGTATTAGTCTGCGTACCACGTATTAGTATGTGTACCATGTCTTAGTCTGCGTACCACGTCCTACTCCGCGTACCACATTTATAACGTGAAAATTAAAAATCAGTTTTCTAATTTTTTCAGTGGGGTACCCCTTTTGTGTCAAAAGGCTTAAAATTTCGTCCTCTTCACATATATTGTGTGAAATATCGTGTGAAGCGTTTGGATCGCACCTTCAAAAGTTAGTCCGCACAAACATTACGCATTTTATATAAGAATATTTATTCTCAACAAATAAATTCCTACAATTTTTGTTTTCCTATGCCTTATTTTGACTCTTCTTCTATCTATGTCTTAGCTTTCGCTTTTATCCTAACAGTAAATCAATCAGAATTTCTCCCGAAAGGCCTTTGTTTTTCTCCCTATTTTGCCGGGTCCAATTAACAGTCCGAGCGAAACTGTCGCAAATCATTTTGGCTCAATAATCGAGAAGAGATGTGATGATGACCCAAGAAAGGCAAACATTTTCTTATAGAAGTGCGCCTAAAACAGTCCAGATGGACTCCCAGTGTTTAGTGTTCGGGTTTCAATGTCCAGGCGCGGAGCTTTTGTGGTCATCATAGGCGGAAGGAACCGTCGAAAGGGGCTTCAACACTCGGCGATTTGCCGCACTGATAACAGGTTGGTGTGTCGGCTCATCTGTTGAAGAGATAAGCTCGGTCTCCTTTAGTTGTTGCGATTATTAGACTCAATGGGGGTCCATAAAATGTGAAAATTTATTGAGTCGTTAAAATTTATAACCTTTTTTGTTGGAATTCTTATTCATGTATAAATTAAAGGCGAAAATGAATTTCTTGCAATTCTATTTTAAGTTAGCTGCTGGACATCAAAAATTCCCATGACGCCTAAATTTGTCCACAAGCAAAGAAATTTAACACCCGAGACGACCGACTTTTGACAACAATTAAAGCCGGATTGCGTCGTCGGAATTCGGACTTTTGGGGATATACTTAAAACAATTACATGAGATTTTCGGGCTAAGCTCTTCTTGTTTTCTAAGACGTTCATCAAGAATTTTTAGAAATTTGTATAGTAAATCAAAAAAAGTACAGGGAGCCGAGTGCTCTGTTATTTACTTATTACTAATACATTTTTTTAAATTAATCGTTGTTATAGCTAATATTTTGTTTAAAAAAATTTTGAGGAGTACCCCTCCCCCACGGTGTCGATCGTTTTCTCTCATCATTCCCTACAACTTTTGTTTTAACGTCCCGGGTTTAAATCAAGTATTCCCGAGATCGTCCGACAAACAGACAGACACACACATTACACGTTTAATGTAGTAGAATTGTGTTTTGCTCAAAATTTCACAACCATCTAAAAATTTTACCCCATCTATTTCCTCCCACAAAAATGTTGCCAAGTGCAAATCGCGCGCTCAAACGCTTCGACCTCCATTGTGTCGATAATGTGAATATGTAAATTAGCAGTACTATCCTTTCAAAAAATGCTGCACTCTTATGCATCGCCTTCTACCTTGTATACAATGTGTTGGCATTGTTCGAGTTTGGCATCAAAAAGAATTTTATAAAAAGGTTGATCAGGCTTATGTTTTTTATTTGATTGAAAAGTTCGATTTCCCCGCATATTTTATATCTCAAAATGATCAAATCGATTCCCCGCCTAGAAAAATCCACGAAGGAGTCATTTCCGTAAGATTTGACGAAATGCTCAAAAGCACCTTATTTATGGATTGATCCAATATTCCGTTTGTCTTGTGACATGAAAAAATTTCTAAAAGTTGCCATGTTGACATTTTTATAGCTATAAAAATGCAGTTTTTATTCAAATTAGCTTTGTTACTAATCTTCAAGTTTTTCATCAAATTTAGCTTATTATTTATTTTTTCTCTTCCTGAACCCCATAAAGTTCCCAAAATTCCAATCAAAATTTTACTTCCAATACCAAGCCTTCAATTTCACAATGAAATTATCTTAGCGTGATGTTTATATGTTTGCTAAATTCTTCTATTGGGGAAATAAACACCCGCCTTCCATTCTAATCCCTCCCCTAATTTGATTGTTTCTCTGCCGATTCGATCGGCGCGGATTCACGTTCGCTTCGATAACTCGCCTATTGAATTACCGGGTTTTTGGCGATGATGATGCCCGACCGATGAAAGTTTCACCTCGCTTGCAGCTGACAATATTGTGTTGTCTAAGTTTGCCATTTTCATGTGAGAGATTTTCAAAGAGCGCAATGCTTTTATGCCTTTTCACGTTTTCACTTTTCGTGCCCGTGTTAATTAGAGTGGAAGAGAAATTTGCATATTATGATTTCGTGATTTAATCACTTTGTGAATTTATTGATTCAATTTTTTAGGGATTCTATTTATCCTCAATGAACAGAGGAACATGTCTATCTCCAGCTTCTCGAATTCGTATTGCTGCTGATATTCATCGCTATAGCACTAGTGATGATGATAGTGGATGTGTTATGGATGAGTATACATGGATACCAAGTGGTGTGAAACCGGACACCGTAAATTTATTTAAAATTTATCATGGACTTTAAAATTTTAGATCCACACCTATTTCTCTTCCCTTCCTGAAGACAAAGTTCCCTATGTAAATTCACCCGGTGAGAAATGGAGACTCAAGCAACTTCAGCAACAGCTACCACCACAAGATTCGGATGCAAGGTATTGTGGAAATCTAAACCAAACGGAAGAAAATGAGCTTAACTTGTTCGAGGCAGCTAGAAAACGGGAATGTCTTGGTAGAGGTGTTATAAAAAGTTTGCCGTATGATAATCGAAAGCGATATTGTCATCAGGTAAGACTTTAAAAAATTTAAAAAATATTTCTCAAAATTAAATTTACAAAATCGTAAACTACAGGGTGGCGCACAAAAAACCGGACACTTAACAATATTTTAAATATAGTTTATTAGCAAAAAACAACAACAATAATCATTCAAAATGACCTTCTTAAAAGTCCCACTAAGCCTAGGCTTAAGACTTAGGCTTAAGGTTTAGGCTTATCGTTTTTCGATGCGCTCTTTATTCGATGAGATATTCAACTTTCTTTGGATGAAAATTGTTCTGAATGATCCTGTAGTTTATACTCATAGATATATCTGATTATTTTTCACAAAAAAGTGAAAAAATTTTCCTCTGATTTCGATCATTTTGGTGTCAATCGTCTTCTCTCATCGTCCGCTACAGCGTATATCATGATGTCGTTTTGGATCGTACCTTCAAAAGTTAGTTCGAACAGACGGACATACGCACATTACACGTTTTATATAAGAAGATTAATAAAAAGTTAAATTCTCCTCTTGCTTTGGATTCTTATCATTTTAGCTTGAAAATTTAAAGCTCATCATAAATCCCTCTTTTCATCTCCTTTTCAATTTCCTGTGGTCATCATCTTTAGTGCGCGCCGCTCAAAACTGCCCGCAACTGTGCAAACAATTCTAGCCACTTTGGCCAGTACCATAAATAATCACCATAAGGACTTTTTGAAGATGAGCCAAAATGTTTTAGGCTATTGTTTAGCACTCAAATTTCCACTTGAACATAACATCGGAGATAAGTGGACCGGAAACATCTCAATTTTTTCTAAATTTTTTTGCATGATTATTGTTAATTTTTCATAGAGAGGTTGTGCCAAAATTGTTGTTGTTGACAGATGCGCGCGGAAACTGGCCGCATTTATCTCCCCCAAATGGGCATTTGAAATGGATCTGTCAGCAACTGTACCTAATAACTGTCCGGGTGAAATTTGATGGACGAGCTCATTTTTCGACTAGGGAGTCATACAAATCATGACAATGAGAATGGTTAACGGAAATGTGTTGAATATCTGAATTATGTGCAAGGAAAAATAAAATAAAATGTAGATAGTCTTAAAATGAATGATATAAAAACAAAAAAATAAAAAACTTCAAAGTTTAAACATTTTTTAACTTAAAGGACTACTCAACTCGGAAAAAAGTTGCCATAATTTATATTTATTTGAAAAGTTCATGACAAATGGAGCATTTTTTGTTTTTACGGCATATTCTGAATCGTTTTAGTTTTCGAGATAATTGCGTTTGAGATTTTGAATTTGTGTACAAGCTTTTCGTTGTAATACACAAACTTTTTTGAATTTTTTGCAGAAAAATCGATTTTTACATCGATTTTTTAAATTTTCGTAAAATGAACATTGTGGATAATTTTTATAGCTAAATGAGACGAACAAAATGACACCAAAATTATCCAATTTGAACATTGTTTTGGGTTATTGAAACGAAAACATGAATCAGAATTTTCGTTTCAATAACCCAAAACAATGTTCAATTTGGATAATTTTTGTGTCATTTTGTTCGCCTTATTTAGCTATAAAAAATTGCTACAATGTTCATTTTATAAAAGTTTAAAAAATTGATGCACAAATCGATTTTTTCGCAAAAGTTCAAAAAAGTTTGTGTATTACAACGAAGAGCTTGTAACAAATTCAAACGCAATTATCTCGAAAACTACAACGATTCAGTTCATGCCGTAAAAACAAAAAATTCTCCATTTTTCATAAACTTCCCGAATATCAACAATGGCAACTTTTTTCCGAGTAGAGTGGTCCTTTAAGCATTTTGTATTTTTAGTGCAAAACGCCCATTTCCGCAGAAGATTTAGTCATTACAGCGCCAGAACGTTTTGGTGATCGAACTTTTTGGCACCCGAAATGTTTTGTTTGTGTCGAATGTCAAGAGCTTCTCGTAGATCTAATCTATTTCCGACATAATGACAAGTAAAATACATGTCACTTTCTTTAATTCCAAATTTTTTCAGCGTATTTTGTGGTAGACATCATGCCGAACAAATCAAACCAAGATGCGCTCATTGTGACGAGGTAATTAAACTTGAAACTTTCGAAATTTGCATTCAATATCAACAATCGGTTGCCGAAAAACAAAGCGGCAGCCGGTCTCTTCTCCGAAATTTGCATATTTATTTGATCGTGCCCGTATTTGGACAGTCGGCTCGCCTTGGGGTTGGTTATGGCTTGTTTTTATGAGCCCATTTAAGGAAGAGATTTTATCGATGCAGGGAGTTGAAACCCCATTTGCATTCAAATTTGATTAGGTAAAACGGAGATCATAAAGCCGATGAGTAATTTGAAAATTTTTGGCGGGATCAAGAGCAATTTTGATTTTTAGCTAATATTCAGCGAAGAATGTACCGAAGCTGAAGGTCGGGTATGGCATATGAAACACTTTATATGTGCCAGATGTGATACTCAATTAGGAGGACAACGTTATATTGTCCGAGATGAGCTCGCTTATTGTATCCCTTGCTATCATCAAGCTACTCAACTTGTCTGTAATACTTGTAAAAAAGAGATTATACCCGATAAGCCGCATATTACTCAGGTATTTCCTCTCTCTCATAAAATAAAAGGTGTGCGAAAACTATATGTTACCGTTTATCTGAAAATCAGTTTTATCTGAAAGAATCAGATAAAACTAGGCTTAGACCTAAGCTTAAGCCTAAGCCCAAGCCTAAGCTTAGACTTAGGCTTAAGCTAAAGTTTATGCCTAGGCTTGGGCTTAAGCCTGGGCTTAGGCTTAGGCTTAGACTTAGCTTAGGTCTAGGCCTAAGCTTAAGCCTAGTTTTATCTGATTCTTTCAGATAAAAATTATTTTCAAATAAAACGGTAACATATACACCCTGTAATTTAGGGGGAAACCCATTGGCATGCAGATGAAAGATGCTTCTGTTGCTCTGTGTGTGAGAAAAACCTTCTTGGAAAGCGTTATTCTTTTGTAAACACTCGTTTATATTGTGGCGTTGACTCCTGTGCTCGGCAACACTATCATCGAATGGTGTCCTCGTCAGCTAACTCTTCGTCGCCTCAATCAATTGCATCTTCATCAAATTCATCGCCAGCTCATTCTATTGTCTCTCGTCAAAGTCATTTGAATCAAGAGATTCCCAAATCACCTTCACGTGTTAGGTTTGACCTTAGACCACAAACCCAAGTAACACAAGTAACCAAAAATGGTGATATCGCAGAAAAACGGAGACCAAAACCTCCTCCGAGACATCCACCGCCTCCTCCAGCATCAACAACAGTGACACCACCAGAAAATATATATGAGACGGTAGCTATGCCATCAAGTTCTTCAGGTTAATTTTTAAGATGAAAATTTTTTACCTTTCAAATTTCAGCTTCTCCTGAACCCTATGACAATCATGGTGAAGTTAGAGCTCGCCGTGCTCGTCGTAGGATGCATCGACCACCTATTCCCGAATTATCCATTGAAGATGACTATGAATCCACTTCTCTTAGCAGTCGAGACAGTGCTCCATCACAACATCTCAACATGGAAACTCCTCGTAGATCTCGAAGTGTTGATGCTAGGCCACCAATCCCTAGAGAAGTCTTAGTCGTATCTCCGGATGACTTTGAAGCCTTAAAGATAGCTCAAAAGAAAGGCGCTGTAATTTTGAATACAAAAATGCAAAATTTTTATTCAAGAATGCCTCCAGATAGCTGTGGACAAAGACAACGGTTCAAGTAATCATTTTTTAAATTACAACAACTGAAATTTTTAGTTCTTGTTCATCGAGTTCTTCGGATTCAGATGCTGAAGATATCTATTTATCTCATTATTTAGCATCATCTTTAAATCGACAAGAACCAAATCAAGTATTTAGAATTCTTTTAAAATTTTTATAGATCTATTTTTGTAGACATCTAAAAAGTCGAATCGGAAATCTCAACGAAGACGCCTTCCCATATTGACAACCCCAAAAACTGCCAAAAACAAATCCTCAAATAATGGCAACTGTATTGTTTCATAAATTCTTTGTAAAAAATTATATTTTTGAGATTTTTAAAAATATTTTACTGGAACTTCCTTTATTTGTATAAATAAATTTTATAAGTAGTGTATAACACTGATAAACTGAAACCATTTGATCTATGCTTCTATTCGTTCGAGATCTTTATTCTTAAAGAACCATTTCGATCGGAAAAAAGTTGTCAAATTTTGTTGATATTCGGAAAGTTCATGAAAAATGGAGCACTTTTTGTAGTAAATTATGAATTGTTTTCGTTGTTGGGATAATTGCGTATGAAGTTGTCATATTTTAAAATTTATTTATTACAACGAAAACTTGCATCTGGGAAAATTTTAACTTGCATCAATTAAAAGTTGTTTATTGAAGCGATTATTCAAAATTATCTGATTAAATGTCAAAAATCGCCAAATTCACACTAGTGCTAGCCGCAGGACGCATCAGCGACACTCGTTCAGCAGCAAGTCGCGGGTCGTGGGACGCCGCAATAGGCCGCAGGATCCCGGTAGTGATGCCACGAAATCGAATTAAACGAAATCTCGATTCGAACGAAATCGGTTCTCAAAATTTTTCTCTAGCTTTTTATGACAAATGTCAAAAACAAAAATAATACAGAGATTGCGTTCTACAATTTTTATTTTGACCACGTTATGAAAATACATAGAAAAAAAGTTACGAGACAAGTTTCGTCGCGATTTCGTGTCAAATTTCGTCATTAAATCGCGATGAAATTTGTAAAGTTGTAGAGTGCAATCTCTCTGTTATTTTTGTTTTTGACATTTTCCATAAAAAGCTAAAGAAAAAATTTTGAGAACCGATTTCGAGTCACGATTTCGTGGCATCATTGCTTCACACGCAATTATCTCAACAACAATAACGATTCAGAATTTACCGTAAAAACAAAAAATGCTCCATTTTTCATGACCCTTCCGAATATCAATAAAAATTGGCAACTTTTTTCTGACCGAACTGGTCCTTTAAAGATTACATTTTCTGGTTGCAAATAAGCAAATTTATACCTCTTGGTTTAAATCAACTTGTTGGACACGCCTGAAATTTCGCCCATAAAATCTTGCGGTTGTAGGTCTTGCGGAATTTGGCCTAATAAACTCTTCAGGAACTATAGTTTTTTCTATAGTTTCATCAGTAAAACTGATTTCACTTTCCATTAAATTTGATTCTGTACTAGTTGTTGGTAATATTTGACTTTGCAGTATGGATTGAGTTGTTTTTGGAGCTTCAGAAACATCAGAAAGTGGTGCATATAGGACATTTTCTTTTATAAGATTTTCATCGTTAGCTTCTAATGTTGTTTTTGGAGCTAGATCAGAAAGTGGTACATGTAGAACGTTTTCTTTTATATGAGGTTCATCGTTAGCTGCTAATGTCGATGAAGTATTCGTTTTAAAAATTCTGAAAAGAATTTCAATATAAAAAAGTAAGATATAGAGGATGGCCCCAAAAAACCGGATTTTTGCAATTTTTGAGCGATTTTTTCAAAAAAATTTAAGTTTTTTCAATTTTCACTAATATAACTGTATAAGGGTTTTCCTATGCGAGAATTTTGCGTGCATTGTCAAACCTTGAAAACGCTTCTCTGACCCTGAATTAGCCTAATTTCGCGTCAATACACACGCCTATTTCCTGCATCAGAGTCAAAGAAGCATTTTCAAGGTTAGGAAATGCGCACAATCGATTTCTTGCATAGAACCCCCTGTCATTTTGTTGAAAATTTTAAAAAACACGCAAAAATACTGATTTTTTGGCCACAACATACAAATCTTTCTGCTTACAAGTTTAGTAAGTTGGAAAAATTGATATTTTTGAAAATTTTTCCTTTAAAGATACTGTCACCATTGACTTTGGAAAAAGCTAATGTATAACAAGATTTCAACGCGCTTGAATCAAAGCCTTGAGACTGTCTAAAATAAATTATTATAAACCTTATAATCTCTTCATACTTTGATAGCATTTCATACGATTTACTAGAAACTTGTTGGATTTTGGCCCATATTCTCACTTTATTTGAATATGAAGGATGTAGAGTAAAGCATAAGAAATGATTAGCAATTACTGGTATAAACAAAACAATAGATATCATAAAAATAGATAGCCAAAAATGAGGGGTTGAAAATGCCCGAGAAACAACACCATAAGATGTTAATGAATCGGTAGTAATTGCAGCATCTACCGAGAGAACTAAAAGCAAAATTAAGGGAACCGGTCAGTTTTGAACAAAATTTTTTAATTCTGTTCAAACTGAAAGTTTAAGTTAGGGCGAACTTTTGCGTTGGAAGTAAATTCCAAATCGTTAACCCTTCGGAGATATTTGCAAAACAAAATTGCATGAAAAATTTAAACGAGTTGGGTGTATTGAAGCGAAGGGATTGACACCATTTGAATTTGATCTGTGTATTGAAACAAAAATTATAACAAATCAATTTTCACGCCTTTTTTCAAATTGGATAATTTTGGTATAATTTTATTCGTCTTATAGAGTTATAGTCTTTTTTTCCGTCAAAGATTTTTTTCTTCTATAAAATTTTTCCGATTGAATCAGGAATTAAAATAAGAATTGTTTATTGAAACGAAAAAAATTTAAATCCTTTGAAAGAATTTTTTAATCTCTGAATACGAACTACAAACTATATTAGAATTTTTGAATTTCTCTCAAAGAATTTAAATTTTTTTTCGTTTCAATAAACAATTCTTCTTTTAATTCCTGATTCAATCAGAAAAATTTTATAGAAGAAAAAAATCTTTGACGGAAAAAAGACTATATATAAAAATGACGAGTGTTTTTTAGTGAAAATTGATTTTTTTTTAAATTTTCGTTTCAATACACAGATCCAATTCAAATGGTGTCAATCTCTTCGCTTCAATACACAAACTTGTTTAAATTTTTTACGCAATTTTGTTTTGCAAATATCTGAACAGAATTAAAAAATTCTGTTGAAAACTGGCTGGGCCCTTTAAACCATAATTTTTTCTATTCGGCATACACAAAACGCCTACTTTCATAATAATATACAACCATAAGTAAATAAAGTAGAAGTGATCCCCATATCGATAAATGATGAAAAATTGTCCAATAAGTTGTATCAAACATAATCTGCCCAGTAACTACAATAATTAAAGCGGTGAATACCGTAAATTCAAAAAGAACAAGATCATTCATGTCTCGTCCATGATGATCAATGGCATGATAAAAAACACCATACGGGATCAAAAATAGTACCAATGAACTGAACAAATTGAATAGATGTCAAAATTTGACATAATACTTTACCTCACAACTCCATATAACAATGAGTACATAAACATTCGTATATTATAAAATAGGTTATACTGTCCTGGAATATACATCTTTGGATATGCCAAACTATATTCATCATTCACGTCTTGGTCAAATGCCCCCATTGCCAAAACAGGAAACTGGGTAAAGAAAGTGTTATATGCTGCTAATAAGATTGCGTCATATACTGCCTAAAATCACCAGTCTAAATTTTATTACATGTTTCATGGCGAGTTATACGACAAGTGTTGGCGTAGTGAAGTGGATAAAGAAGTCGATCATCCGACCAAGCAGGTTAAGCAATGTTGGACCCACGAGTTCGATCCCTGGGGGAGACCCTTTACGATCTATGAACCCAATAAATCTCTGTTTATACCTGGGCTGAATATGCCGAGAAGAAAGAAAACCAAAAATTAGCCAATGTAAAAGCAAAATTTTTATAGAAAAAATATCTTAAAAATTTGCTCATTCGGTAATAAGACCATCGTCCATGAACAAGTAGCAAGCGTTCAAGGTATCGAAATTGACCAATACTATAATCAGAAGCTAATGCAGCTTGGTTTCCTTCATAGCCTGAAATTTGCGATTAATAGTCAATAAATAAGGTTCGAGGTTACCCGAAATCCCAACTCCTATATGAGCAGTTTTTATCATCGACACATCGTTGGCTCCATCCCCAATTGCTAAGGTAATAATACCCTTGTTTCTCTTCACAACCTCCACCACCTGTGCTTTTTGTAGAGGTGTAACCCGACAACATATCACTGATTTGCATTGGCATGATATTTCAAGAAATATTTTTTCACAAGTAGGTTTCAAAGCATATGCTAAGGAATCTCCATTTATAAGCAGAGCATAGCCATTTATTTCTCGCAGATTTTCTTTGTCGGCTGCAATTTTAAATTGATCCATTTGAATTTTGGTATTATTGAGTTGTGTCTCGACTTCTAGATCATCTTTTCCATTGATAAGGAAGACTTTTTTAAATTTTTCAGTTAACAATTTGCATGAATAACCTATGTTGATTGCAGTTTCCTAAAAACAATCCTACTATTTTAAACGTGTAATTTTTGTGTGTCTGTCTGTGATTACGATCTCTGGAACGTTAGATTTAAACCTCCACTGCTAAAACAAAAGTTGTTGGGGACGATGAGAGAAGACGATTGATACCCAAATCAACGAAATCAAAAATTTTCATTTTATTTGGGACCAAGGCGAAAAATTCAAATTTCAAAAAGTTCTCCAAATCGACTGATTTTTTGTACTCGGGGATTTTCAGGTATGGGAAACACGATGGAATATATTTTTTAGGCCCTAAATAGCACTCATTAGTATAGTAAACTATAGATTGACCGGCTAGAAAGACTTTTTCTGATGTTCGGGAGCCGTGGGTGATGAACTATTTTTTTCAAGGCGAGAAATGCCCTATACTTACCATTTTATCTCCTGTAAGTACCCAAATTTTAATATTAACTGATGTTAATTTAGCTATAGTATCTGGCACGCCTTCTTGTAACTTATCTTCAATAGCTGTTGCACCTAATAAAATCATGTCTTTTTCAATTTCTTCATATAATTTATCTAACAATTGATCCCTTTTATACATGTCCATAGTTGCCTCTTTATGTCTTTTCTAAAATAGTCAAAATTTTTAATAAAGTACCGGGAGCCGAGCGCTCTGTGCTCGGNCTCGGAGGGGGGGGGGGAGAGAAGTAGGGAATCTCCGAGCGACACTTCGAGCGGCTTATATGGTAGTAGTACCTACATTCTATGCTTTTTACTCCGTAGTACGGTCCTATATTTATTTTTTTTAGATGAAAAAATCGAAACATTTTTTGAGAGGTATCCCCATAAAAGTGGTGTCGATTGTCTTCTCCCATCCTCTTCTATAACTTTTGTTTTAGCACTCAGGGTTTAAAGGACCAGTCTATTTTGGGAGAGTTAAAGCAGCGTAAAAGCAAAAAATACTCCAAATTTTATGCTCTTTCACATGTCATCAACTCCCCAAAAGTAGACTGATCCTTTAAATCTAACGTCCCCGAGATCGTCTGCACAGGCACATAGACTTTACACGTTTATAGTAGTAGGAACTATTTATACCAGCCAATCGTTGCAATAATCTGAATCAATTTCTTTATATGCCAAGCAAAGGGTTCTAAGACCCTCGGAAGCAAATTTATCTAAATGTTGAATAGTTGAATCGTGAAATGAGCGTGCTCTAAAAACAAAGATATTTTTAAATTTTAAAAATATAACCTTTCTAAAATCACTGTATCAGCACCTTTAGTGTATAATTTTATTTCATTATGTTTATTCTTGACCAAAACGGACATACGCCTTCGGAAATTATTAAAATTCAATATTTGAAGCATTTCGTATGTCTAATAAATGAATATTACATACAGTCAACCTTGATTATCCGACCCTTCCCGAGGGGTGGATAATCTAGGGTTGACTGTATTTCGAACCTCGATTATCCGATCCCCTCCCTCTAACCCTTTGGGAGGGGTCGGATAATCGAGGTTTTCCTAATCGACGGGAGGGGATCGGATAACTATACATCAAACCCCACAATAGTGACCCCTTCGAGGGAGGGGGGAGGTCGGATAATCGAGGGTTAACTGTAAATTAAAAGATGAATGATTTACTTCTTCTTTCCCATTCACTTCTATTGTAACACTATTTGGTGTTCTTGCTTTAAAAACGAATCCAGAATTTCTTGCTGCAGTTACCAATGCAATATCATCTGGGCTTTGAGATTGATACTCAATTTGGCTATTACCATTTTTTCTTTCAGGCATAACAGTATGGCATATGGACAAGAGTCTCCAAAATTCATGAACCTTTAATCTTTTTGTTATTGTTTTTTAAATTATCCTTACTTCTGGTACACCTTTGATTGTATCATTTAGAAGTTTTTCATCGTAAAATTTAATTTTGTTATTCTTGAAATCTTGTTGCAGCTTTAAAAATTTTTTTAACACGCGAATAAATCTGTGTTACATTTCGTACAAATGGACATACTTTTTATACTGCTCACGATGTATAAAAAATTTTTCGAAAAAAAATTCTATGGGGGGTCTAGGGCTTTTTCTTTATGTGTTATCTGAGGAAAATTTATGGTTTTCTTGCAGTGGCATATCTCCTCGTAGGAATTGAATTGAGACTTCGTTGACCACTCAAACGAAAGATAGTGATCTGCCCTACAACTTTTATATAGACACATATAGCTAGTTTTTGCTTCAATAAAAAATTAACCACAACTCTCTGCAAAAATTCCGGATTTTTTGCCCTAGGTTTTGACGTCATCAGATTTTCCTAGTAGCGCATTTATGCCAAATGTAACGCAAGTGCACTCAAATTTATAAGCATACTTTGTCGGTGTGAAAAATTTCTCCGCCATCATCTTTCAAATCTCCATAACATATCCCATTAATGGAGCATTTTTTGAACTCCATAATATTCTGAGTCAATGTACCCGTTTTATCACAAAAAATATGTTCAACTTGTCCCAATTCTTCATTCAGTGTTGTCGTTCTCGCTTTTGCTGGCACATCATTTTTCTCGTAATACATTTCCGTATCAAAATTTATCCACATGGAATGAATAAATCGCAAAACTTCTATACTAACATACAAAGAAATTGGCACAACGGTATTGAGTAAAATTATATACGAAAAGAACATTAAAAATGAGATCAATGCAATATAAAATGGGCAAATTTTTAGGTATAATTTTTAAAAATTAAGCCCTACTTGACTCGCTTTATCGTCTCCTTGAGGCACAATAGAGTGGTCCATGTCAAGATATATATCAAAATATTGGCCTGTACTCCACTCCCAAACACCGCATAAAACAGCGCAAATTAGGCACAAGATAAAAAGAAATAGAACAATCTACAAGTTTCAAATTTGATGAAAATATCTTTTTACTAGAGCTGAGCGTTTTGCGGGGGTTTTTGAAACCCCGCAACTTTTTATTGCGAGGTAATGAGATCTCAGCTGCGGGGGTTTCAAACCCCCCCCCGCAAAACGCTCAGTCCTAGTTTTTACTCTTACACCCATAATAAGAACATTGAGAAATTTGTCTAAACTAGTCCGCTTAAATTTAGATTTGCCACTATTCATCATCAACTTCGTATCATTTCCAGCAAATAAGACAATTCCATAGCACCATCTCGTGTTTCTTAGTCTACATCCACGTAACAAAATTTTTTCATTATCCAAAGGAAAAGTTTGCCCTTTATAAATAAGCTTGCCATCGAACCTATGAAGTCTATTATTGGGTGCTTCACAGATTATTTCTCCTAAAACATTATCATTCTTACAGGACTAGTCCGGTCGGAAAAAGTTGCCATTTTGTTTTTTTTCTTATATAAAAAATACCATCAAAGGCATGTATAGCCTTAACATTATCGCCCATNATTCTTACAGGACTAGTCCGGTTGGAAAAGTTGCCATTTTGTTTTTTTTCTTATATAAAAAATACCATCAAAGGCATGTATAGCCTTAACATTATCGCCCATAACTGCAGTTTCTTGTAGGGCAGTTCGAACTTTTAAGTTGGTTTCTCCATCTAGTTCTGCTGTTTCTATATAGCAGATACCGTATGGATCTGATGTAGATAAAAGTAATAAATCGGCCTGAAATTATTAAATCTGTGAAATGGGTATCAAACTAACCGCCACTAAATGATCATTTTCCATGCGAATAATATCTCCAACTTTAATCTTCTTCCATTTTTCTTCCATTAATCTACCTTTCTGTACAATATAAGCAAGTCGATTATTCACTTGCCTATCACTGAAATGCCTTTGCTGAAAAGTTTTGGTTACAAAATATGGGTTATTTGGGCTCAAGATTCCATAAAATATACACCCTTATAGCATGTTTCTTACCACATCATCGTAGCCATTTTTAACAGCACTAAACGTTATCACAATAATTAAAGAAATGGCAGTCGTCCACCATGGAACTGATGTTATTTGAGGAATAAACTTTTTTTTAATTATATAAACATGTTTTAATAGCTCTTACCTGTAATATAAGCAAAAGAAGAAAATAAAAATTGGCTAATCTTTGAAATTGTTCGAATAAATTCTTTGGTATGAAAGAAACTACATTATATTTTGAAGTTTTGATATAGTTATTCTAAACTAATGCTCTCTAACATTTAAAGGGGGGTCCAAAGTAGGGTCGAGTAGAAAATTTTTTAAAGGGTTTTAAGAATAACCTTTCTAGAGGTAATTTTGGCTAAAAAATCCAAAAAACACACCCAAAAAATNTTGATATAGTTATTCTAAACTAATGCTCTCTAACATTTAAAGGGGGGTCCAAAGTAGGGTCGAGTAGAAAATTTTTTAAAGGGGGAGTAAACTTTACAGCAGCATCTCGAAAAGTGCATTTCCAACTTCAAAGTGTTATATTTCTTCAATCATAAAAGATTTTTGGTCGGGATCTTTTTTTAAATATTTATCACGGTGCGTAGAATATTTTTTAAAAAGACCCCAACCAAAAATCTTTTATGGTTGAGGAATATAACGCTTTGAAGTTGAAAATGCATTCTTCGAAATGCTGCTGT
This sequence comes from Acrobeloides nanus, assembly GCA_900406225.1. Lineage (NCBI taxonomy): Eukaryota > Metazoa > Nematoda > Chromadorea > Rhabditida > Cephalobidae > Acrobeloides > Acrobeloides nanus. The sequence goes on along the minus strand of OZJO01015276.1, from coordinate 10,997 downwards.
AAAGTTTACTCCCCCTTTAACAAGTGACCCTTTAGGAATAATTTTATGCGAGGAATCGATTGCGCGCATTCTCGAGCCTTGAAAACGCTTCCTTGACCCTGATTCAAGAAAGGAATCGACGTTTTGTTTTGAAGCGAAAATCAAAAATTTTCGGATTTTTATGAGAAAACCGTCGATTCTTAGGTTTTTCAAGGCAGGGAATCGATTGTGCGCACTCCCAAACCATGAAAACGCTTTCTTGACCCTGATCCAGGGAAAAAATCCTTTCTCAACAACAAATAAAGTACACACGAACACATTTGTTTATAATAGAAATCAACTCTAACAAACTTTATATAACTCTCTTTACGTAAATAGATTGATTTTCGCTTTAAAATGCCGATCCCTTCCCTGAACCAGGGTCAAGGAAGCGTTTTCACGGTTTGGGAGTGCGCGCAATCGATTCCCTGCCTAGAAATTTTCTACTCGACCCTATTTTGGGCTCCCCTTTAAAGATAATCATACCGCATATTTAAATTGACTATTAAATTTTGGATCATTAGCTTTCAATATTCTCTCCTTGCTGGATTGTCGATTTTTTAGACTATCCAACATAATTTTTATTTTGTCACCAACAAATTTCATAAAGAATGCCATTATTTTATTTGTTGCTTTTTTTGTTAGGTGTATATGAATTCTAGAAAAATTTTTTAGAGATTATAAAATCAACTGAAATGCAAAAAATACTAATTATAGAACTGCTTAAAGAACAACAAAAATGGCGTCGAATTAAAAAATCTTTTACTACGTTGAAGAAACCTTTTGGTTCGGTTGGCATGGCAGTAAACTTACTCATTAAATCATAAATATAAAATGCAGTAGGTAGTGAAAGTGATGTTATTAAATAGTAAGATTTTTATTTCAAAAATACGCTTGTTAATATAAAAATACAAAACGAAAATTTTATGTTGACTAACAAAGAAAGGTCCTGAATAGGGCTGGAATGTTAGCAAAAATTGTCCGTTATCGTTATTCGGCACTTCTTTACTTTAGCGGACACTCATAAAAATGACAAATTGTTTGCTAGTTTCTTGAATTCTGATATTACAAATACATTTTTCAATATTCATTATTCCATATGTTACGGTAAAATCTGTTTTTCGGGAAAATCAGATTTTCCCGAATCTCTTCTAGCACCTCTGCTACGTCTCTTCTAGCGCCTCTTATAGTACCTCTACTAGCCGAGACGCTAGAAGAGGCGCTAGCCGAGGCGTTAGAAGAGGCGCTGGCCGAAACGCTAGAAGAGGTTCAGGAAAATATGATTAGTTTAGATTTTCCCGTAACACATATATCGCCTCAATTTCAATAACCTTCATTAAAATTGTGTTTATTAACATGATTGGCTCAATTAATCCCAAATCCTGTATTCGCGACGTTCCAGGAAACAGAATTTACTTCAAGAGTTAGTCCGAATATAGACATTTGTAGATGCTACGTATATGCAAGAATATATCCCTTATGTACAATCAAGTGTGTATAAAATACAATTTTTATTAAAATATACTTTATTTTTAGAATAAAAAAATCAAATAAAGCACTGGAACAAAAAATAATACAACATAAAAACGAAATACAATAGGAGACAGAAAAATAAAACATTAAAATAAGCGTAGATCTGTCATTAAGAAGAAAAAAAAATAAAGAACGACAAAATAAGTGCAATATATAATAAATAAACCTTTTTAGATTTCTTTGATGATCTTAAATTCTTAATTTCCATTACCGTTTTCTACTTTCATATTCGGCATGTAATCACGGGCCATTAAACAAGCGAATACTGTCATTACCATTTTGGGCTTGACCTAAAAATAAGGATTTAGAATTTTGTAGAAATGTTGAGTCTAGGGACAATCAGAAGTATTGAAGGGGTGACTACGTAAAAAAGCGTCCACTTGTCAGTTTTGAGTTATAACATGGGAATTATAGTTTGACATCTGGAGAATTAAAATCCATAATACTTTTACGCCGGGTCGACTTTTTTATGAGTATTTAGCCCTGTTTTTTTCACTATAGAGTTTTTAATGGTGCAGATGTCGATTCTAAAACGTTTGTAGGCTGATTTTGCTATGAAACTATCGAGTTACGAAAATTCCTGTTAAGTGCGCTCCCAGGTGTAGTAGCTCCAAAATTTATATCTAATGTCACCTCCCACAAAATTTCAGAACTCTTTTTGCTTTTCAAAAAGTTTTGAAATAAATTACCTCAACAATATCTTCGGGTAAAGCATAAATCTTCGCGCCAATTTTTCTACCAGATGTGAGTGCATATTTAGCATTTTCAAAGTGTCCCTAAAATATGCGTTTCAATTTCCACAATCCTAAACAAAATAATCTTACTGCAGCACCTCCATTACTTCTAACAATATCATAATTGATTGTACCGGGTTTGATTGCATCTATTAAGTCGATCACTATTCTAGCATCCGAAATTGCTGGATCCTAAAAAATTTCAAACATTAAAGAAAAAACGAAGCTACTTCGGCTCTTATTTGAACGTGGTCTAAAATCGAAAATTTTATTTTTCAAAATGTTCTCAAAAATGACCCTATTAGGAGTAATTTTGTGCGGGAGACACGTTCGTGATTTTTTTTTTTGCGTAAAAACGCTTCCATTTTTAGAAAATCGAATTGAAGACAAAGAAAGTACATACTTCGAAAAAGCTAATATGCAAAAATTCGATTTTCTAAAAAATGGAAGCGTTTTTAATCAAAAATAACATCGCCAGCGTGTTTTCCGCATAAAATTACCCCTAATCGAGTCATTTTTGAGAAAATTTCGAAAAATAAATTTTTCGACTTTAGACCACGTTCAATGGGGTATAAGAGCCGTATTAAGTCCAAAAAACCCTACTTGGAAGCTCTTAATTTGACTAGTTTTTCCAGCTGAACGCAATTTTTCATTGACCCAAATGATAATTTCTTTGTCCGTAGCAAGACTATCTCCACTTTGTGTACATTGAGCAAGCACGGTTAGTGTGTACGCACGCATTAGCTGCCAAACTAAGGCTAAAATAATTTTTATTTAAAAATTTATTGTGGACATAAAAAATTTTTGAATTGAACTTGATTTTCAAATCCATTTTGAGTATCAATTTGAAGAAAAAATAAAATTTTGAACAAATCGATTTAGAGCATATCAGTGGCGCAAAGAAGGGGGGGGGGGGAAACCCCCCCCCCCCCAAATCTCAAAAAATGAAAAATTTTTCCTAATGGTCCCCCCCTTATGTTTTGCCCGANTCCTATTTTTTTCACCAAAAAGGTCCAAATTTTTCCATTTTTTCTACAAAAATTGTAATTTTCTGAGCATTTTCAGCTTAAAAACAAGCATTTCTCAAAAAAATTTCGTCTGCGGCACTGGTTTTTTTCTTTACTAAAATTTTTCACCAACATTGTCCAATTTTTCCATTTTTGAACAAAAAATCCCCAAATTTGACATTTTTGAAACCAAAAATTAGCCATTTTCGAATCATTTTCAGCATATTTTTAAAAACTTTAAAAAATTACCTTGGTCCCCTTTATGTTTTTGTCCGAAATTTTTTCTAAAAATCCTAATCCCCCCATAACGATTTTTTTACAAAAATGACCAAAATTTCCTATTTTTTCATCAAAAAGGTCCAAAATTTTCCATTTTTTCTATATAAAAATTGTAATTTTCTAAGCATTCTCAGCTTAAAAACAAGCGTTTATCAAAAAATTTTTCGCCTGCGGCGCTGGTTTTTCTTTAAATAAAATTTTTCACCACAATTGTCCAATTTTTTCCATTTTTCAACAAAAAAGCCATAAATTTGACATTTTTAAACTAAAAATTAGTCATTTTTTGATCATTTTCAGCATATAAATAAGCATTTTTCAAAAAAATTTAGCCTGCGGCGCTGGTTTTTGCGTTAACCCAAAGATTTCATCAAAATTTTTGTCGAATCGAAAATTTCTGAGCGTTTTCAGGTTAAAAATAGGTGTTTTCAACAGAAAAATTTTCGCGCCTATCGGCGCGAAAATAGGGGAATTAAGATCATTTTTAAAATTTTTTAAAAAATCGAAAAAATTTTCTTGGGCCCTTATGTTTTTTCCCAAATTTTTGGAGAATTTTCGAAAAAACATAAGGGGGAACCAAGATAAAATTTTTTTTGAAAAGTTCTCCTCTCGTTCTTGGAGGCTGGCTACTCCACTGCATGCGGCGCTGATTTTTTAACTTAAAAATTATATCCAATTTGACCTAAATTTCCCTTTTTTCAACAAAAAAGTGTCAAGTTTAACATTTTTTCATACAAAAAATCGTAATTTTCTGAGCATTTTCAACTTAGAAACAAGCATTTTGCAAAAAATTTTTCGCCTGCGGCGCTAATTTTTTTAACTTCCCTCAAGGATTTCAATAAAAAAATTTCGCGCCGATAGGCGCGAAAAACCATAAGGGGGGACCAAGGTGTTTTTTTAAATTTTTTGAAAAAATCGAAAAAAATCATAAGGGTCCCCCCTTATGTTTTTGCTCAAAAAATTTGAAAAAAAACATAAGGGGGGACCAAGGTAAATTTTTGGGGACTTCCCCCCCCCAAACCAAAACCCACTTTGCGCCGCTGGAGCATATAATTTGATATTTGACTACATTTTTCGTTCAAAAATTAATTCAACTCATTTTGAAGCAAAATAAAAGTCTACTATAAATAACAAAATTATACCCAAAGTTAATGTTGGATTTCCATCATACATATCCTTTCCTTGGATTCCAACTAACGAGAAACGTAATTGTTTTCCCAACTCAATGGCATAGTTGCAATTTTGAATCTGGTCCATCATGCTCTGAAGTTTACGGAAACGTTTCACCACGCGTTTCCAATTTACTATACCAGGACGAATCGATTCATAAAGCTAAAAATTGATGCTTACAAGGTCAAATGTTAAAATCTAACTTGGAAAATAACCAAACCATTTTGTAAGTCCGAATAGAGGTAGTTCACATATGGATCGACACCCAAACTGTTCATCCAGTTACGATAGGTCTTCTCTTCACGAGTCTCTTCTATAGCTTCAATTTCGACTAAAAATACAAAAATTAATATGCTGAAAAAGATGGTATGCCGAATACGTTCACTTATGTTTTGAACTACTTTTTTACTAAATGCAAGTGATATGGCAACTAAATTCAAACAATTTCTGAATTTCAAGAGTTCCCCTAGCTATTAAATTCGAGGCAATCAAAAGTGGCAATGAGATTTCTGAATTTTTAGTTTGCTCAAAAAAATTATCTTGAGTACTCAAATTAATACTCGAGCACGTGTATTCATCAATAAGAAAATTTGAAGCCGATGAAAATTTTTATCGATTATGTGCATTTCAGAGTTTTCAAATACAGAGAATAATAATGTGACGTTATTTTTCAATTATGACATCGATTTACTTTCGTACTGGGAATACCCTTATATTCATAAGGTCATCTTGTGAGGTATTTTTTGTGAGATGGAAATAACTTTTTACTGACCAATGCAATAAAAAATCCTTTTGCACTATAGAGAGGAATTTCGATCTACAATACTGATCGATATTTGCGTGATTTTTTTAAGTTTGAAAAACCCCTGCTTTTGACAGAAAAAATTACCATATATGTTTTCATTCGCTATATAGGCTTCATACGGTCGAGGCGATCTGGGATCAGTCATCCAAAATTTAAACAACAGGGGTCAAATTGATATTTTTTGAATTTTTATGAAAATTAAAAGAAGGTACCCTTATGTTTTAGTCCGATCTGGATGGGCAATCGTCCCCTTCCTTGGCTACATCACTATTATAAGCTGAGAATGCTGTCAATTCATATTTTGTTTAAAAAATGTCTTATCATGTTGCTTCAAAAGTTCGTGGGCTTCACTTTTCACTTATTATCTTCGAAGATATGAAGTGAAAAGTGAAGTCTGCGAATTTTGGAACAACCTGATATTTAAAAATAGAAATATTGGTGAAATCTGTTGAGGTTGTGAACATACACAGGCAAGGGGGGGGACTATTCCCCCCTACTTCTTATTGGCCGAAAAATTGTAATACCACTTCTTATTTTGCTCAAAATCCGAAAAAACACATATGGGTCCCCTCGTTTTTGGCTAAAACTTGAAAAAAAGTCAATTTTGTTGGGTAAAAACTCCTATATTTGGACCCACTTCTTAAATTTTTTGACCTCTTTTGAGTATTCGTCCTTTAGAAAACGCTCTTTTTGAGAAAAGGGCCGAACTTGGCGACCATTAGCCACATTTGTTTTAACATGCAAAACAAGTATAAAAAGTGAACATGTTGGTCTTTAAAAATACAGCATCAACTATTAACCCAAATAATTAAATGAATATGCAAAGGGTGTGTATGCAAAAAAGAACCTCATTATTTTATGATTGAAACGAAAACTTTATTAATTGACATGGTCACTAAACATCGCCTGAATAACACGGGTAGCAATAATTACAAACAAGATAAAAAATGAGATCTGCAATAACTGTCTAAGCTGTTTTTCCTTGTCCTTATCAATCTCCACTGGATCTTTAATCGGGCTCTTTTTAGCTGGAGTTAGATTATTGTTTTCCTGAACACCCTTCACATATTCAACTAGTAAAGCTTTCTCCTCGAATGGGATTTCCAGCTCACCTATCTCGTCGGCTCCTGGCTCTGGCAAATTTGGATGCTTATTAAACAAGTTGGCGACAAAGGCCAAATTCAACTTGTAGTTTCCACTGACCACATCGTTTGCAGTTACGAATTCACGGCATTCCACTTTTTCAGCTTCACTCAGCATTGCATTGGCACGCTGACGATTGTCCTGAAAGGAAATTTTAGAAAACCACATAAGCATAAATTTACATGAACATGAAGAGGCGCTAATGTGACGCCGGCTCCTTGTGGCGCTATTTGATGAAGCAAATGCGTGTAGATGACCGAGTCGGTAATATCTGAGGTAAAATTCGTCAAGCGGCGATCGACTCCTGCCTAAAAATAAAATTTAATCCTATAAATCATATTTGATCTTCACAAAAATCAAAATACTACACAACACTCAACAATACGACTATGACTTACATATCCATTCTCACCCCCATTCATAGATTTAGTATGCTGGACAAAAATTAATCCTTTTATCTTAAAAATTTACAAGTCCTACCTTTTCAAGATGATAGTTAACCCATCTTATAAGAATTTCTTCTGGCGACAAACGACGAAGATCATCAAGCGTTTCACCTTCATGCAACAAACGAAAGAGGCCAGGCACATGAACCAAATCGATCTGGTTAAAGAGACCAATCTAAAAAACAAAAACATTTTGATATAAGAGCCATAAAATGTACTCGAATAATTTGCCACAATAAGCCCAAGACTAGATGCGGTTTGCCTTTACTGAGGTCATCTGCGTCGATATTTACAATATTACAGCCAATTGCTTGAGCCGACATAAGCGATAGCGTCAAATTTTCCAATTTTGTATAAGTGTTCAAGTTTTTCTTGTTAATAGCGCGTTCATCAATCGTTTCTGGGATTGCCAAATTGATCAACTTGCTAAATATTTTCCAATTAAAAATGATAAATAGTCCTCGGATCATCTACTCCATTTAGAAAAGAATTTCCTTACTTTCTATCAGTGGCGTAATTTCAGTTGGCAAATAGAGGACGCAAATGGCTTTCAATTTTAGAAAAATTTCTGCCGGTAGATAGAGGGGATACATTTATCTTTCAAAAAAATTTATGTCGAAAAAAATCTTATATTTTAAGCAATTTTTTGAAAAATGAGTGTTTTTAAGCTAAAATGCTCAAAAATTGGATTTTTGTTTAAAAAATGAAAAATTTTAGTCAAAAACATAAGGGTAATCAAGGGAAAAATGTTTTTTTCAGAAATGGGGTGTACACCCCTGTACCCTCTTAATTACACCACTGATAGTGATGTGTAAGACTGTTAGAATCGTTCGGCATAGTGTTGCCAGATCTGCTTATTTCTAAGCATTTTTGCTTATTTTGAACCGCACATTACTGCTTTCTATCCTCTACTCAAAACATACTTAATTATAAGACCATCTTGAACCTTCTTATATAAATCGCCACCCTCTGGCTTCACCGGTAAATGTCGTCGCAAGTCTTCATCAGCTGATAGGTTGCTGTTAATCCAGTTAGAAAAAGCTACTTCTTCCTAAAAATGCTCAACTAATTGCGTTTCATTTCCAAAATTTTCTTACCTCTACACGAATAGTATGTACAATTTCATCGGCACCATGTTCCGCAATGCCTTGAACTTGATAGGCTCCAGCAACACTTCCGATGCGCTTCTTCCAACGCTTCGTTTCTTCGGTCTTTGCTTCATATAATTCTTCATAAAGACTCGTAAACTGATCGAAGCTCAACTGGTTGACATCGCCAAATCGGCCAAGGATATCTCTTAACTGAAAAGAATACTATAGGAAAAGTTTTAACCAACGAATCTCCTCTTATATAAAACGTGAAATGTTTATCTAACTTTTGCAGATTGAATTTAAACTGTACACGCTAAAACTAAAAATGTTTTTCCAGTGATCAAAATTGATGAAAATTTTTGCATATGGGTATTTTTATGCGAGGAACACGATGCTGCTATTATTTTTTTGTGAAAATTTTTGTATAAAATAGAAAAATTATTTTTTTGACCATTATATGTGATTTTAGGCGAAAAAACCATTATTTTACAATTTTTTACTGTATTATATATTTTACAATTTTATAGTTTATTCTTCTTTTTGAATAAAAAATTGCGCGTCATTGGTGAGCTGCTTTCAAATATACCAGATGAGTCATCAAAAAAACTATATAAAAATTTACTACTCATACCTGATAACCGGGGATATCGATTCCAACAACTTTAAGTGCTGCCTGTATTTCACTTTTCAACAAAGTTCCGCCACCACTTTCATTAATCTTAAATTTTTGAAAAATTAAATTGTGGACAAAAATTCCTACCGTGGGAAAATGCTCCGAAAGGTCTTCTAATTGTTCTGTATCCAACATTTGCAGCTAGATTATAAAAAATTCCAGCGTGAAATAATGATAAATTTTTGTCGTTCCTATAAAAAACTTTAAGCATGAAATATTGGCAAAAGAAAAGCAGAAGCATGTTTATATTAATCGTCACGCAGGAATGAAAAAAACTTCTTTTTGGGAAAAAATAACAATTGAAAAATAGATAAACGGAATGCATCAAAATAATCCAAAAAGAGATTTATTTCGAGTAGTACTCGCACGGACTATAAATATCTCCTAAGAAATAAAGAATTTTGCAAATTAAGAATAATTTAAAAGACAGCGGTCGCACCCTGTTCCGATTAGATGGCCAAAAACATAAGGGCACTTATGATTTTTGCCGGGGCAAAAATTTTTTGATTTTTCGTCTATATTTTTTGAAAATTTTCAAGCAATGGCGTAGCCAGACCCCTCTTCTCCTGAACGGTGGAGCGGTACTGTAGTTGAGTCATTAAAAAATGGCATTTTTTGAACAAAAATTTTCAAAATCGGAAAAAACATAAGGGTTAGGAAAAATAAAGGAGACATAGGTGTCAAAAGGGAGACTTTTCCTCTTTTAGGAGGCATTGTAACATCCCTTTATTCAGAAAAATGTCCTCAAAATCGATCGTCGGGTATCCAATTCGCCTGGTTGTTTTGAGAATGCATGTATGAATCGGGTTGAGAAATGCAAAAAGAGGTGCAAAATGCGCAACAAGAAAGAATCGACCAGAAATGCCCTCAAATAGGACATAGTGTGGCGGGAAGCGAGTGATTGAAGAAGAAAGAAGACCACTAACCATTTTCTGTGGATGGACATCTATAAAATTCAAGAAGTTTAAAAATAAAACGAATATATAGGTATTTAAAAATCGAAGACATTTTTGATGACTCAGGTGTTTTGAATTAACGAGCGAGACAATGCGATGATACAAAAAAGTTGAATGTGGAAAATAGGTCATAAGAGTTCAAACCTATGGAAAAGAACAGTTTATTTATAGATGTTATATAAGAAACGTGATCTAAAACCTAATTTGTACCAAAATTTAAAAAAGGCTGTAAGACTTAAAAACACTAAAATTAAATCATCAAATTAATTTCCTAAAAATACATATCAATAGAAAAAAGCCGCCATAAACACGTCAATAGAAACATGGAGAGTGGTCCGAAATGGACAAAAATCAAGCGCGAGAATATGACACTCAAATGAGAGCGAAACATTACAAATCAGAAGAGAAGAACCGAAAAAACATACTCCAATATACAGAACAACTAAACAAATATTTGTTAACCAATCAATGTTGCAAGTGTTCTCTCTTTCGCTCAAGGCCAAATCTGTGTATTTGCATGCTCTTCCGATGAGGTTAAGTGAGGACTGTCAATTTTTAAAATGTTACGCAATAGGTTTTTTTAATTTAATTTTTTGTTGTAAAAATGTAATATACAAGGTGTTCAAAAAGTTCTGGACCGATTTTTTAATGATTTTCCATGAGTTTTATCGTTTTGATGCAAAGTTTTCTGGAGTAATTTTATGTATGTTCACGGCTGACCAAACTAGAAAAAAAGTGGGGACAGGTGGAAAACAGCTGTAAAACGACTTCTTTTTGCATAAAATCACCGTTTTAAACCATACTGAATAATTTCTGGACATTTTTGGACAAATTTTGAACAATTTTGATAATCAATTTTTATCAACCAAAAAATAATCACGCAAAAACAAATTACTTCAGGTGGGAGTTGAACCTGAGCCTTCTGTATAAAAAGCGAGAGTAAAACCACTTAACTAAAGTAGCAGATTTATAAAGAACTTTTTAAAATTAGCTATGAACTAAGCTACCATTTGGTTAACGCGATTTTTAAAAGACGAGAACTTTTTTTCTATAAATCCGATTTTTATGGTTTTGGTGGCAAAAAATTCCTCAGATTTTGTAGAAAAAAACTCCCAGACGAAATCTTTTTTACTAACGTAGAAGCT